>JAOQMQ010000009.1:4145551-4179985 GCA_027563845.1 Erythroxylum subrotundum | reverse complement strand
AAAGTCAAACTTCAATTATTTTAATCAATTAATCCAAAGACCAATTAATTTTCAATCCATTTTCAAAGGTCCTAAGTTGACCCTAACACAAAATATCCAATAGGCCAGTACCATTTGACAGTAGAAAATCAACCGGTTCGTCACTTGGCGATTTTTTTCCGGTCCGGGAATTTTCTCCGGAAAAATTCCAGAACAATTCCTAAAAATCCCATAAAATATAAAACACACAAAAACTCACTCCAATTAATTTTTCAAATACAATTTCCACATTAATCGAAATAAAAGTCCATTTAGGGCCAATACCGGGAAATAATCATGAATGTATGTACAGTTATTTTTTTCATGTGCAAAAATTCACTGTTGACCAATACCAGTATGCATGATATTTTCCAATTAGTCCTAATCACTCTCAACCCTCGCCACTTTACTATTTTACCCTTCCCGTCGGGGGTGGGATGTTACAAGACTCTTGTAACTTTTGTTTTTCAAAGACTTTATAAGTTTCAAAGTGGTACTTGAGTTTATGAAAATACCTCCCATTCTTTTAATGATAGTCGGTATTGGTTAATTTTACTTTCGATGTTTTCAACATAAAGTGAATGGAGGCATGCTAGCAAAGTAGCACTTTAAGTTTTTGAGACTTGAGATTGTTCATTGAGATAATACCCTTGGTGGAAGGATATTTGGGCCTGATTTCTTCTTCAATCTTTGTGTGCATATGCTTATTTCATATCTCTCTAGAACTTGTTTCAATTCTTACTCAAAGCTTTATGGACTAGAATTTTGTTGATGTGATAGAGGCGTTCTTTCATTAACCCTTTTTCCCAAACACAGTCCCGCAAACACTTATTCCTTGCTAGCCCATTGAGCCTTATTATTTATGAGCACTTGCATGCATCCTTATATAATGTCATTAGTTTAATTTGCATTTTCTTAAAAAAAAAGTGTGTTCCAAAAAGGGACATAATATATATATATAGAAAAACAAAGAAAAAGAAAAGAAATAGCAAGAACAATACGAGCAGTTTAAAAAAAAGGGTGTGTCATTATTAGTTCAACTATTGACATCCATTTCATAATTTTAGTGCATGTGTTCATACTTTTTCTTTTTTTCATTCCATCCATTCATCTAGCCCTCCGTACATTACAACCTTTAAAAGTCCTCTTGATCTTCAAAATCATAGTTCTTATAGTGAAGAAATAGAGCTGATACAAGCTTATGGTAGAGTATGGATTAAGCAGATTGAGAGTGAAAATATCCCTAAGCACAAGTGAGGTGAGAGCAAACACTTTACCTTGAGTGACATCTCTTTTATCCGATCTCTTAGATTAAATTCTTTTAGTGTTTGTTTTATTAGCACTCTTTTAATTTGCTTTGATTGAATTCTGAAAAAGTGATTTGTGTCAATTTCCTATTATTGTTTTGAGCATGGGCAGATTTTTCTTTTACACTTGTATCTTTTTGACTCTTATAAACTTTGTTCAAGAGTACAAAGGGCTAAGTGTGGGAGAATTTAATTAAGCCCAAGTTTATCATATAAATTGGATACACTTTCATGGCTATTAATATACTTTTTGACTCTTAATTCGTGATTTTGTAATTAAATTAGTCCCCTATGGTGAGCTTATAATTTATGCAATTTGGTAGTAAAATTGTTGCAAATTGACATTAATTGCATTATAATTTTTTAAAGGACAATTGATACTGCAAATTGTTATTTCATATTGTAGGAGAAAAGGGAGTCAAAAGGATGTGAGCTCCTTTGCACACGTCGCGGCGCATCAAGAAGAAGGCACGTTGTGGCGTACACTAATCATCTCGTCGCGGCGCATCATCACGCAACAACGCACCGCGGCGACGATTAATTGTTCCGCCCCGCCGAGTGATCCAAAAAGCACATGTCGCGGCGCAACTCCTTCCTCGTCGCGGCGAGCAGTCGGATATCCGGACTTTAATTAGAAAAATCTCTCACTGTACCGACCCGACCCGTGACCCATCCTTTAAAAACTTGCCGAATTAGGTTATCCAGGCATTCAATATACAAAAAACACACAGAAACCAGTCAGCAGCGAGGAGAGGAGACAGAGACAATCCGACACTTCACCACCGTCATTCTCCATCTGCGACCATCATCCTCCACCGCCGATCACTTCGTCGTTAACTCATCCGCCAGTCTCTATAGCCACGGGTGACATCGGAGCTTCAGCAGTGATGGGGATTTTCGGAGTCATGCACGGCTAGGTCTTCCACCCTCTTGAAAATGTAATTCAAAGGGGAGTAATCCGACATTGTCAAGTTTAATTATATTATTGTAAATCTCCGAGTTAGGGTTTACGGTAGTGTAGTTAAATTAGCTTGGTTATAGTTTAATCAAGTGTTGAACGATATTTTGTGTTATGGATTTGGTTATATGTAGAACTTTGATGCTTAATATATGAAGTCTCATATATGTCATTTGGTGATAGTGTTGATCTTCTTTATCTGCCTAGTTGTGTTCGATATCGAGATTTTGCTTGAGTTAAGTGACCACTTGCATTAACTTGTCCATTTCACACACTAAGATGCTTTTAACAAGGCTTTAAGAAATGGAGTTCATTGATTAAAACCTTGGACTTAAAGAGTCCTTTAAGGTTAATTATTTGAAAACTTACTGGATTTCACTCCCGGAAAATTTGTTTGAACAATGATAGCCTAAGCTTGTTTTCAAGAGGACTTTATCTCATTCGATTATTGTTTGAAATTTTGAACTTTCATTTTCCCAAAAATATACTTTTTATACATTCTTCTTTAATTTTAGTTTAATTTCCTCAATTTTGATCAATGATCCAAACCCCCCTTTTTATCAACTTTGTTAGCATTTTTGACAATTAGGCTAGCTTAAAACCTTTTTCGTTCGGTTCCAATTAAGTGAGACGACCCGAGGTTTCATCCTATACTGCAATCCTTGGAATTAAATTATTTTTTATTCGGTTTTCAAGGGATTGATCTCTAGATCGAAACGAAGAGCCGATCACCAACCCTACCACCTTTAGAAGATGAAGAACGTGGGATGCTTGGGAGCTAGGGTTGAGTTAGATTTTGAAGAGTTTGAAGCTAAACCAAGTAAGTTGTGTTAAAGGTCATGGGTATGGTTAAATTAAGCTAAAATGATGAGTTTTGAGCTGAAAGGTTCATGAATTTTTCTGTTTTTATCTAGGAATATTTTGACAAAATTGTCTTCATGAAAGTTTTAGATCTTTCTTTTATCTTTCCATTGACATAAAGTATATAATTTTTGGGCATTGGAGTTGAGAGATATGATAATTAGAAGTCTATGGTTTTTCATGGGATGGGCATCCGGGACAGCTGCATGGTTTTGAATTTTAAACCCTTTTTGAGGTAAAATTTGTTTTTGAGGTCTTCAAGTAAGTTGTAGGTCTAGAAATCTTCTTCAAAATGGTTTTTAAATCACCTTAATCTGATATTTGTAGCAAAAGTTATGGAGGTTTGAAGTTGTGATGTCGATGGAAGAGAGGAAGAAGGATTTACAGGTCCACTAGAGTATCGCGATCGTGCACGTGCACAATCGCGACTCCGCAAGACCACTTGCAAAGTCATGATCGTGCACGCGCACGATCGCGACTCCACAGGACCACCCGTAATGTCGCGGTCGTGCATGTGCATGATCGCAACTTTGCAAGACCACCGGACTGTCGCGGTCGTGCATGTGCACGATCGCGACTTCCCTATTTATCTAAAGGAGGTTATTTTCTGAACATGACCTGATTTTTGAAGCATTGGATTCATAACACATTCATCTATCTCTACACAAAAAGTTATAGCTTTTGATTTTGATTCAAAAAAGATTGATTGAATCAAAGTAAGGGTATCGAATGAAAGAGTATGAGTTAGATATTTTCACTGAACATGCTTTAGTATTTTGGTGCTATTTTGATCTGTAGGATTCCCATTTAGATGATTTTTGATTTGGAGTAAACTAGATAAATAGGGCTACAAATCATATGAAGAAGCTAAATCTTGATTCAGTCTCTAATGTGTTCAATTTCTTGATGGAAGTTGTAAATAGTAAACTGTTTTTGATTAAGAATAGTCCGAAAATGTTTAAGGCATATCTTCCAAATTACTGAACCAAATTGAGTGATTTTGTGTCAATGGAAAGATAAGACATAAAGGAACACTTTTCTAGAAGAGAGTATGACCAAATTACATCAGTTTCACTTTCTATTTGAATGTGAACAGTAGACCCTGAAGGTTTGGAATTTTGGAGAATTTATAAGAAGAAATGAGAGTTTTGTTGATGTGTGATCTTGTAATGATGGAATAACATTAATGAGTGAATTTTTGGTATTAAAGTACCAAAGACATATGATTAAAGTACCAAAGACATGTGTTTAATGGAGATGAAATGGTCCATATGATTAAAGTTGTGATTCAAAAAGAGAAGTAAAGTGTATCTAGTGGAAATGAACGAGAAATGAGTTGTTATGAAAACAATTGATACGGAAAAAAAAGATAATGTGATAAAATGGGAAATTTGATAATATACCCGAGATTGTCATGAACATGCATCGTACATATTCCATATATACACATGTGCATAAATGAATGCTTATAATTGTTCAAAATTATCAATGTGTGTGCAATATGTGTATTGCATAAATGAGTTGTGTAGGTTAAAGTCCGCATTCAGGCGTTTCTAGAAATTGGAAGCAAATGCTAATCTGGAGCGTACGGTGAGTAGACCAAGATGGTCTCACTTTATTGTTTGTTATTTGAATTTTGTATTAATTGACTACTGAATTATTATGTGAATGTGACTGATTGTGTTGGTTTCCGGACAGAAGGTCCGATGAATGTGATGTATGAATGAAATATTGAAGTGCTAATTGAATGTGAATTGGATAAACTAAGTATACGTAATTGGATTGTTAAATATGTTCTGAAAGTGTATTTGCATGTAAATGAAAAGTGATACTCAACTCTAATGTTAAGTGCCGGACTACGTTCCGATGACATGTGAAAGTGAGTGAATGGGAACACGCAACTGTGGTTGATGCATTTCATTGCATGAGTGTATGAAATATAATGGCCGTTGTGACCAGAGTAGCCAATGATCAGAGCTTAAAGCTCAACGAGTGAAAATGAGCTTCGAGCTCAAAAGTGAATCAGAGCCTCAGGCTTAACGTTTAATGAGCCATGTATCCCCCAAGCGGATAAGGGACAGTTATTAATGAGCCCTATGTGGGACAGTATAGGCACTCGGTCACAACAAAATAATAAATAGAAAGTGGGTCTCATGTGCACGGCATATGCATAATATGAGTGATTATATCTATTGAATGTGAAGTGTGAAATGTTGTGAATGTGATTATGTGTTATGTGACTGGGTGAGCCATCGATGATGGTCACTCATTGAGTTCGCAAAACTCATTCAAAATTTGCAAATATTTTTCAAGACTCAGAAGAATACCCCGTTAGGCAAACAGGAGTATAATTACTAAATACAAGGGAAAGATAGAGGTCGAGATCAGTTCGCGTCTGCATTGTTTTCTTTATTTTCGTACTGAATTATATTCTCCTCAAATTATTGTATTTTGTGTATTTAAATATATTTGTTGTGTATAACTTTCCAATTGGAAAAAGGTTTTGCAAAAGAGATTGATCAAAGTGTAATATGTTTTGTTTTTGGAATGGGCCCTCGTGATTAACGAAATTCTGATATTTGAAAAATGTCGGCAACTCTTGTAAATGAAAATGTTTCTGAATAAAAGTGGGCCCAAATTTTCGATGACTAATTCTCATGTACGCTTGAAAAAAAATTATATTGAGTTTTTGACTGACTAAGTGATCTAGCACGCCACTCTCGCGGGGCACGGACTCGGATATCACCCATCGATGTCGGGTTCGGGTCTTGCGGGAGTGGGGTGTTACAACATATTTCTTCGAAATTTAACAATCGAGTTAGATATCATATATTTCATCAAATTCACATACAAGGAGCACTTCAATATCATATTCATACTTCAAAATCATCGGACCTTCAGTGTCCGGAATCAGACATAATCAAAGTCACATTCATAAGATAATTCAAAATATAATATGAATAGAGCAATCAATAAGTAAGACCATCGAGGTTTGCTCACAGTACACTCCAGATAGCATTAGCTTCTATGATCTGGAAATGTCTGAATGCAGACGTTTATCCTGCACATCCAAATTATGCAATACACACGTTGCACACACATTAATAATTGCACAATTATAAGTATTCCTTTATGCACAAGTGTGTATATGGAATATGTACAATGCATGCTCAATGACAATCCCGGATATCTTTCCATTATTCTCGTCACATTATCAATCACATGTCAAAACTCACCTAAGTATAATTTGTACTTAGGGTTACACCTCCATAAAACCATTAAAATCGAAATTCATAACTCATTTCGTCAATTCAGATTTTTCCTGAAACATACCTTACTGTATATGATCAATCTGACAATTAAAATGAAGTAGTTTGGCAATACTTTCTTCTAGAAAATTGTTCTCCTATCTCTTAAGTTTCTAATGACACAAAGATCATTCAATTAGGTTCAGTAATCTGAAAGTTATACCCCAAACATTTTCGGACTGTTCTTATACTGGAATAGTGCCCTGTACTCAACTTTCATCTAGAAATTGAAATTCTTAGAGACTGAATTAAAATTCGATTTCTTCAGAAAATTTGTAGCCCTATGTCTCTAATTTAATCTAAATAAGAATCATTCCATTTGGATAACTACAGATCAATATATCGCTAAAATACCGAAGCATGTTTAAGTTGTGCAGGAAAGTTGGCCGCGACGAACTTTTCCCGAAAGGAAATCCTGCAAGTTGGCCGCGGCTAACTTTCATAAAAAGTAGCAAACAGAACTCATCTTCCAATTTTTCCAGATTTTACAACATCCAACATTTTACACCTAACACATCTTGTACAAAGATCACCCTTTCTACTTCATTTACTCTTTATTCTCAACTCCATTTCAATTCAAAATCATTCACAAACAATTCATGATATATATTTAATCATTAACTAAAAATAGAGCATATACATTTACCCATTCATCATTGATTTTTCTGCACCCATTCTAACCCCTTTATGAAAATCATTCTACCTCAAAAACATATCTATAACGATATATGAATCTCATCATACATATCAAAAAACAAGACATTTACTTAAACTTTTCATCACTCACGTTCATCATACATAAAACACCATTTACTCAATTTAATCCAACATTATATCATCACATATACAAAAGCAAGACATTTACATATACATGTCAGCACTCACGACTCACACATCAAAATTTCATGATCAATTCATCAATCTCAAATTTCTCATCATATTAGTTTCATTTAACACTACTCATGATGATTAGAACATAACTTACTTGATTAAACTCCAAGATTCTTCAAACTCTTCAAGATCTCTCTTAACCCTAGCTTCCTTCTCTTACATGTACATCATCAATAAAAGATTGTAGGGTTAGGTCTTTAGTGACAAAATGGAGAAGAGAACAAATCTTGGAGAAACAAGATGAAAGAGCTGGACCAAAAATCAGCATGGTGAGGGTGAGAGTGAGTTTCGTGAGTGAAGAAGAGAAAGATGAAAAAAAAGAAGAAGAAGATGGAGAGATGAAGCTTATGTCATGAATGGGTAGTAAAAGACCATGGAATGGTCTTTAATTGGGTAAAAGAATAGTAAGTGATGAGGGTAGTGACACTTGTTACTTTCCAATGGTTCCACTTTTGGTATTTTAATTTACTAGTCTATTTGTCTCCAATTTTCAACCCCAATTTTTCACGACATAAGTCACTAAATCTTAATGTCACATATTAAATTTTCTACTACTATTAATCAATTATTCTGCCACTTGGCATTTTTCTTAGTCCAAAAATACCCTTAAAATTTCAAAAAATTCTCAAATTTTTACCAAAAATTCCGAGTCAATAATATACTCTCCAAATTAATTCTTAACACATATAATTCACAATTCCAGGTATAATCATATTTATAAACAATTATACCCGAAATGTCAATGAATGCACGTGCAATCATTTTTATGTGTGGAAAAATTCAAATTCACGTGCATGTATGCTAACATTATACATGAGCATGAAATGCATTTTTCTTAATCTCTCATTGATCTCACATGTACCGTATTTTAGGGTTTTAACTCTTAGTATGGGAACGAGATGTTACAGCAAAGCTACTAATCACTCAACTATTTTCATATGGTTCATACTGCATCTAAGTACTACCAGCTGAATAATTCTAGGACAGTTCATAAGTAGCAAAATACAGTAATTACTACATGAGATATCTTAGTAATCTCAAATCTAAGGATCAATTATACAACCATCACTATGAGAAAATCTATAGACACATAAGTAAAATTTTATTTGAGATTCTCATAGTCAGGGTCAGTTTAGTGACTTATTCTCTGATAAGCATTCACATATTAATTTAAGTATTTCCATACTTTAATTTATGAGATCAATTACTTTCTTCAAAAAAAGAAACATAATGTGTGTTAGTTTTACTGTTTCAACAATATCTCGTCTTGATGAAACTATAATGAACATTTAAGAACAATACATAAATATAAATTAAATCTCATAATTATGTTCTCATCATAGTTTTAATTACACAGTAATTATTCCAAGATTTTTACATTTAATATTAAAACATCAAATATAATTAACTTAATATACAAAATAAAGAAAACCTTTTTATTAATTAAATAATAATGTCATACATTAAATTATAACTAACCGATTAGCTACAATGGCATAAACTAACAGTCGCCACCAGCACTATCTTCAACAAGAAACCAATTGATGATGTTGCCATAGCTTGAAGAATCTTGGATGTTATTTCTGTCAACTATCAAAGCAATCATCAAGTTGACAAGTAATGACAAATGCAGAGACTTCTCTTGCAAGACGACCTAAAGACTTTGAAGCCACCTACCACCATGAACGTAGAAAACAACAGGTAATCTGGTATTGTCATTGGCAACCTTTAGAAGGATTGCTGTGGAAGGAACATAGAGAGAGAACTAGAGTTTTAGGAGCAAAGTCAACAATGATACCTTTGACCATCAGGAAAGCAAAGGATACGTCAATTTAACAAAATTAAATTAAATATATTTAAATTAAATTTTAATACGAATATTAGTATTTAAATTATCTTTTAATTTAAACTCTATTTTTTGACAAACTCTTATTATTTTAACCTTTTTTTTCCCGAACATAAGTTTCCCGAACATGTCCAGGAACTTCCTGTTCTTCGGGCTGCTTCTCTCTTCCACTGGACGCCTCTCACTCGCTTCTTCTCTTTTCCACCTGGCCTCGTCTCTCTCTCTCTACAGCTGCCAATTCTCTGTGCGCAACCACAGGTATGTTATCTCCGCTGTCTTCCGCCAACCAGATTATCTTGCCCTCTTCTCTGACTAGCTATCCGGTTGTTATTTCAATTTGTTGTACCTGTCTAAACTAGGGAGAGACAGATATGAGGTTGCTGAAGCAGTGCCATGAAGATCTGTTATCGAACCTGTGATCGGTTGAAAAAGTTCCAAGCGTTACAGAGTCCCATTTTCTGTAGTTATTCCACCCGAAAGAGATTGATTCTTTCTTGAAATTAAAAAAGAAAAGAAGACAAATTTGCCTTTGGGTCGTTTCTTTCTAGTCCCTTATAGTGTTTTATTCTGCATTTCTATCATGCCTTACTATATACAGAGACTCTACAATACTTGCAAAGCTTCCTTCTCGCCCAATGGGCCCGTTTCCGAAGAAGCCTTGGAGAAAGTTCGCAATATGCTGGGTAATTTTCTTTTGCTCTCCTCATATTCCTTATTGTTTGCTCTTGTTTCGGATATGAATCCACATTTCTTTGCTGATCATGGTTGATATTTATTGACGCTTTCTACCTAAATGCTTGATATCCCTGCGGAAAACTTTGCTTACTATTTAGCTTTCACTTTTGTAAGAGCAAGAAAAGATTTGTTAATGTTCTATGCAAACTTGTCTTTGAGTACCCTGATTGATCACACTATCTCCTTCAATCTTGAAAAGAGAAGAAAAATTGCGAATTTGGTTCTGTTGCTACAATCTACAATTGTTTTATTTTCCTTTAGATTTTATAGGTAGGGGGCAAGCTTAAAAAGGAAAATGGTGGTGAGTTTTGTATTAATGGTTTGCTTTTGAAATGCTCATTTGTCTAAAAACACTTCTTTGCTTGTGTTCCAGATCTTGAGTACGAGCTTTAAGGGATTTGTTAAATAATGGTTCTAATCTAGCCTTAATGTTTATATGATGTTGTAGGAAGAATGTAATACCTTAGCCTACGTGTTGGAATTGGAAAATAGTTGTTTTCAAATTAATTAGCTTGCCATCTATGGATATGCACAAACTTTGTGGATGTGAACTTGGGCCTTTGTTAATTATATAACGAGTTAAGCTCGTTGCTGTGTTATTTTATCAATATCTAGTCACTTGTTACAATCCTACTTCTATAGTAGTGTATCCACTTTCCTAGAGGTTGAGTTGGATATGGCTTTTGAAATCTATTCCAAAAAAAATTCATAAGAATGAGTTGCATGTAGAATGTGTAAGGTTGTACCTTCCATAGTGGCTTGGTTATATACTAGGGCTATTCATAACAATCATTGTATTGTGGCTGTATCCATTTAGAAATGAATAGCCTTTGGGGGTTTTAGATAGGAAATTATGCAAAACCAATGGGTTCAAAAACTTCTTGTGAGAAGATTTTTCCAATTTAATGTTCTTGAGAGGAAAAATGAAATCTCTTATTTTGTTATGGTCCATGTTTTAGAAAAGTTTTGAAACGTAGGTGTATGTGTCCTATCTATGTATGCTCTCAATTTCCTTTTATAGGTATACTTCATTACATGCAGTATAGGACTATTATCTATTTTTTTCGAAAATTAATAGATTTCACTATAAGAAAATATATGCAATCTAGAGGACAAAACTAGTATAATCCATAGAATCTAGATTACAGAGATTTATGGTTCCTAGTAATTGTCTACATCTTGAGATCAAGGGAACTTGCGAGACCACTCAGTCTAATATTACTCCAATCCTCATCTACTCTTTATGCTACTTGTCACATTTGCAGCTATTCCTCTGGCTAGCATGGCCAATCTGCAATGTAGGAAGATGTCCTAAAAAACCATCTCACTGCTTCTTCTTACTTGTTTAAATACTCTGCAATTGCTCTCTTTCCATATGTAGTACACCAAGGCTGCCCAACTTAACCTGATAGCTTTGATATCAGTCGCATTATGCACTCTAATTTTCCTCATCCAAGCAATAGTTTCACTCAAGAATCTGTTGGTCAGGCCACGTTGAGTATATTTTGCATCCGATCCCAGACTTGTTTGGTATATCTACATCTAATCATGAGGTGTTCCATACTTTCCAATTCCGCATTACATATCTCACAATTCATATTGCTAATGGAGAACTTGATCTTATCCCCTGTAACCAACCCTCCATTGATTCCCATCCATAAGATGAATGAGTGTAAAATCACTATCTCATACTAATGCTACCCACTCCTGCCTTAACGCTCTGTGTAGCTTGTACCAGTGATTTACAAGCTTTTGTGTTGAACTTCGTTAAGTTATTTGCTAGCCACTGAATTTCATCCTGCTCTCCTTCCTGACATCGAGGCAACTCTTCCATATGATGAAGTTGGCACTCCTGCTATTGTAGAAGGGCCATATCCACTGATTATCTCGAATAAGCATACTTACTTTGGAAGTTGGATTCACCACCAATATCAAGCTCTGTACCTCCTCCACCTTATAGAAAGGACCTTTACAGTGCCAATTATCATACTAAAAAGACGTGCTTTCTCCATTTCCAATCGTATGGAACATCTGGCGTGCATCCATTGTCTAGTTTCTAGAATTTCTTTGAGAGTACTTTACATTTTCTGCCTTGACTGTAGGATCTAGATACTCTTGTGCTTAATGGATACACATACCATAAATCCTCCTTTTTGTAACATAACCACCACAAATTCTGCCCCTTACTTACCTGTGGTTCATCCTTGCAGAATGGATGCCCAATCCCCCATGTTGCTTAGGTCTACAAATTTTGTCCCAATTGATCTTAGCCTTGCTTTTGCCTTGGTTTGAGCCGTTCCACAAGAAATCCGTAAGCCTCTTGTCAATTTCCTTTAGGATACTTTTGGGAATGGATAAATGGTTGAGAGATTATTCCATGTGTACTCCAAAGGTAGACTTTGCATTATTTTGTAGTATCCTATAATTATGTATTATTCTAAAATGTGCTTGTGACTTATATTTTTCATAATATATATTTCCATGAGACTATCTTTGAAGGGATTAATATCAATATAGTCATTTGGTGGTGAGCTAAGTCATAGAATTCGTGAGGTCTTTTTGTAAAAGTATGCTTAGAAATACTATCTTAAAGTTATTTTTAATTCCAAATTGAGTGCAATGTTTAGTGTGTTTGGTAAGCATGTTACTTTAAATTTGCAAGGATTTAAACTAAAATTTCTAACATAAGCACCAAAATGTTTGGAGGATTACTATGGTCTCTATGAGATCAACTCTTCATCATCCAAAAGAAGCACTTGTTTAGAGACATTATGCAATACACTGGGAAAGTTTTAATATTACTCTTACCGAAGTAATAGTATTTTGTGTGTGGGTAGGCTATTCAATGCTTGAGCAGAGCATTCATGAATCAACATTTTAATTTATTTATTTACTCTTGAAAGAACTAAAACCTATGTGTTCCTATTATTGTTGCATTTTTATTTTTAACCTTGCTTAAAATTTTCTTTCAGAAAAAATGAAACCCTCTGATGTTGGTCTCGAACAGGAGGCACAATCAGTACGTAATTGGTCAGGTCCAATGTTTGAGCGTAATGGGAGACATCGGACTTCATCACCCCCCATCAAATATCTGCATCTACATGAGTGTGAAAGCTTCTCTGTAAGCACTATCTTCAGGCGATTCACTTAATATTCTCTATAGTTCAAAGGTTCAAGAAATTGGAGTTTAGACTAGTCCATCAAAGTAATCAACAATTGAAGCTAGTTTTACACTTTTGAAAATTTTCTCCTTGCATTCTATTCTAATAAGAAGAGAAAACATTTTAGGAAAACTTAATGAATATATTATTCCATCTTTAAGAATCCTTTGGAATTGTACCACTAAAAAATCTCCCACTTTTGATATTATAACTTTCTTTATTTTTGTAACCAAATTCATGAGAATTGGTGAAGGAAATTGTCATGCAAAGGAAATTTTCAAACACACTCTTTGGTAAATAGAAAATAGGCATGGTTTCATGAATTTCTTCCAAAACTAAGAACTGTTTAGAGATTTGTTAGTTTGATCAATATCTTGATTGTTGTGTAGATTGGAATTTTTTGCATGCCACCTTCCTCAGTCATACCTCTTCATAATCATCCTGGAATGACCGTTTTGAGCAAACTTATTTATGGTTCAATGCATGTGAAGGCATATGATTGGATTGAATTGCCAGAGCCAACTGATCCATTGCAAGGTTTGATTTTTATACTAAATGTTTTATGGGATTTTAGCCAACTTTTGTCGTGTGAACATATTGCAAAAATGTGTCACTTCTAGAACTTATGTAACACCTTGTCATTACTGCTATTTCTTTTTTCATGATGCTCATATTTTTGATACATAAAGAGCGCATCATCATATTAATAATGATACTCCTGTGACGGTTTTCACCAAGGATTTCTATAGAGAAATGAGAACGAAAGACAATGAAACATACTTGTGAATAGTAAATGAAACATAGATCAAGGCCTAGACTTCCTAGGATTACAAATCAATTGTTGGTACCCTTGAGAACTGCTTAAGCAAATCACTTAAGGAGAGAGATAGTGTTCTATATATATTTTTTTTTTTGGAGGATGACACCCAGGATTAAAAAGTTTCTTATATCTCCAATAACGTTTTATTAAGGTCGTCGAAGATTATAGAGATTCAATATTTAATACAAAAATATTATGTATCCAACGTTGGACTGTTTAGTTTCCAATAATGAAGTAATTAGGAGTGTTTAGTTTCCAATAATGAAGTTGTTCAATTACTAATTGAGAATATTGTATTTTCTTATTATTGAATATTGTACTGCCTTACCGTTAATAAATAAATGGGTTAAACCCAATCAATAGCTCCCCTCAAAACCTTTTAGGATCCGTGTCCATGGTCATAGGCTTTACAGTTGAGCTACTTTAAAGCAATGGGTATATTCTCTTCTTTTCCATTCTCTTTAATTTCAATTTCACATGATATTAGAGTTAAGTTCTAATCCTCAAACATAAAATCCTTTGTTTCTTCTTCTTCAGCATCATTAAGCCTTTTTCTGTCTTCTCTTCTAACAACTTATAGATAGTGCAATCAGCCCTCTTCTATTGCAATTAGCCCTCTTCTATCTTCTCTTCCAATAGTTTATTGAGAGTGTTACAAGTTTTTGTCTTTCTTTATGGTAGCCTATTGAGATCACCATTACCTTTCTTCTATCTTTCCTTTTATCAACTTACTAAGAGTACCATTATCTCTGTTCTATGTTTCCTTTTGATAGCCCATTGAGAGTGTCAAGAGTGTCACTACCTGTATTCTTTTTTTTTTCTTTTTCTTTATTTGTTTAGATTTTACCAAAAGGTAGACATGAAAGTAGCCAAAAAAGAAAAATTACAATTATTTTTGCAAAAGTCTCCATTCATAATTTTAAAATTCATATGTGAGGTTGAGTAATCAATTACTCCTTTCAAAAGATTGACGATGTTATTTGTTTTAGGGACTGTGATTCCTTCTGTGTTTCGTTTCTAAATCCCCTATCTTGTTGGCTTAAGCCAGATAAAGTATTTTTGAGCTCCTATAAATTTTCTTTTTTTCTTTTTTCTTTTTTGGATGAGTAATTGGTATAGAATCCGTGGAACACTATTTTTTTTAATTATATAAATAAATCTTCAGCAATGAAAAATGTGCTACTTCTGATCAAGCTTAGCCAATCTAACCAAATTTGTTGAAAATTCAATTAGGCCCTGACATTATTTAGATTAAAGAATTGGTTAAACTAAGTTAATAAATGAAAACACCAAGGTTTTGCTCGAGTGACATGAAGATAACATGATTTTTTCCTTGAACTACAAATTGTAGTTTAGAAATTGACTTTAATAAATTAATTTAATCTGCAATTGTAATTGGAGATGAGTCGCTTAAATTGGATTTATATATGTTATATGTTTAACCCTTTATGTATTTTTTGTGGAAAATAGTTAATAATTTGTTGAAATACGAACTAGATTATTCAATTTAGTAGTATTAGGGGGTTAATCAAAGTTTTTAAAATTTTAGGGACTAAATGTATAATTTGTCCAATTTGAGGAGGTTGACCCTTTTACCACGAAGGTATGGTTCCACTCATTGCCTTTTGGAGTAGTAGTCTTTGAAGAGACTCAAAGATACTAATAACGAGTGGTTATGCTAGGGTGCTAGAGACACAACAGTTAGATTGATGTAGGATTAATGTAGGGGAGTAGAAGATATATCAAACTAATGATTAAGAATCACAAAATTTATAAATTCTGGTTGCTAGAGTTTGAGTTTAGTTTTGGAATTTCACCTAAGGGTCTTGCAATTTCAAGTTTGGAATAGCTGAAATTTTAGGATTTGATATGTCTGGAAATTTAGGCTTGATATGGCTAGAATTTAGGATTTTGGTTGCTGAAAATTCAAGACAAGACTTGGAATTTTAGTGAAGTAAATATGTTAGGGGTAAGGTTGCGTGCTTCTAGACCTCTCTAGACCCCTCCTGACAGCGGTACTTCTATTAGGATGTTGTTGTTGTTATTATGGTAACAAGTGACGGAAAGTAGGGAACTAGAAATCACTCCTAGGACCTAAGAATCACTCTTAGAAGAAAGCATCACACTTTCTAATTGAAAACTCAAGTTTTTAGAAAGAAAATTCAACATCTTGTTACTATTGAATTACTAAATACGCTCATATATATAGAGAAGTGATTAGAACCCTTGTTCTAGTTGTAAAGAGGTGTTCCTAACTAAAATATCCCAAAAAAACTGAATCTTGTTGTAATAAGAATTCTATATTCTTAAATAACTTTTAAGTCCTAAACAACTAGGATAGCATATATTCAACTAGGATAATATCTAACTTATTATTACTTTCTATATAATAAGAAAACCTAGCATAACTAAATCTCAACCCTTATTGGCTTTGTTGTCACATCAACTCCTACTCTTCATCTCACCAAATTAAAGGTTGTAGTTGATTAATTTGTCCTTGTTTATTTCTTTTATAAACTCTTTAAGTTCTTTTGTAACAATTCTCCCTGACTTGTTTGAAGTCATTGTCGATGTAAAATTTGGCAAATATTGATCATATAAGTTTAGATTCAACTTCTGAAACTCAGACTCTAAAATCCTAGAGATGTCAATGGGCTGGGCCTGACCTGGCTCGTGGCTTGGCCTGACCACGGGCGGGCCGGGCCAACCTAGCCCATCATATATCTTTTAAAGAAAAACTTCAAAAACGACATCATTTTTGAAGTAACGGTCAGGCCATGGGCTGGGCTGGGCCGGCCCAACCTTGTCCTGTGGCCCAGTCAATTGGACCATGGTCGACCTGACCTCAGGCCAAAATCGGGCCGGGTCGGGTGGGTTTTGACATCTCTATAAAATCCAAGTGCTACTAGTAATTAATCTTCCCTTTCACTTGACAAGAAGTATATCTACCAACTTCTTGTCACTATAATTTATTCATCAAGAACATCTTTTATCTCCTCTTTAAGACGAGGAATGACTAAAAGTCTCACATATGCAATAAGAGATTGCGTATCATCATATTTATGATAAATAGTTAAGTCTGTGTAACATTAAAGAGGCCTAATTCCCATGTCACTTGATAGTTCCAAAATATAAACATTAGTACTTACCTTCTTGAGGATCTTATAAGGTACAGAACTCTGTGAATGAAGTTTCTTTCTTTTTTTTTTTTTGGGAAAACACTCTGAATGAATTCTTACCATCACCATATCTTCTTCATTAAATTCCACCAATTGACGATGTTAATCCACATGTTTTTTATAAATCAAGTTGGTTGTTATCTTTCTTCATACCTCATCAAAGATATCTCTCATGTTGCGCAAAACTTTTAGATTCAACAATAACTCGTGTTGCTTGTGGTAAACGAACCAAATCAATAGGATTCCTTGGTTGAATTTTCAAAACTATCTTAGCACTCTTACTATTTAACCTATTGATAGAACTATTGTATTCTAATTCTGCCATCGGAAGAACTAGTTCCCAATTATTAACATTGTCCCCGACCAAGCATCTTAGGAAGTTCATCAAGCTTCTTTTCACCACCTTTGTTTGTCCATCAGTTTAGGGATGAAAAGAACCTGAAAATTAAAGCTTAGTGTTCAATATTTTTTGTGGAATTATCCAAAATAACTCATAAACCTTACTTCATGATTAGAGACAATTGTTAAAGGTAATCCATGGAGACATACAACCTTTTCTAGAAGAGTTTAGCAATGCGGATGGTGTCATAAGTCTTGAAACATGGAATGAAGTGACTCATCTTTAAAAATATATCCACTGCAACAAACAAAGAATCATAGCCTTTTATAGGTTTAGGAATTCCCAAGACAAAATCCATACATATGCCCTCCCATGGTTTATACGGCACGGGTAGCGGTGTTTATAGTCCAAATTTATGCTTCTTTCCTTTAACTAATTGACATGTTAAACACTGTCGTATAACCTTAGGCACTTCCTACTTCAAGGAGGGTCAATGAAAGTACTCTTCAATCATTCCTACGGTTTATCTCTTCCAAAGTGACATGGAGGGGAAGTATTGGGTAGGTAAAGCCAATTTTCTCTAAAAAGGGTAGTCGTGATGGTGATTGACAGGAAAGTGGTTGCCCCTTTCTTTAGCTGTAATTTTTGAATAAATTATTTCAAAATCTCGATTTGAAAGATATTCTTTTTTTAATTTTTCAAACCCCACAACTTTTACTTCCGTCATGTTAAGCAGATGGCTCTTTCTATTCAATGCATCCACTACCTTATTCTTATCTCCTGTCCAATGTTTAATAATAAAGTTAAATTGTTGCATATATTCACTCCATAAGGTGCATCTTTTGTTCAAGTTCTTGGGATTTGAAGTATTTAAGAGATTATGATTTGAATAGAGAATAAATTCTTTGTATGAGAGATAATGACACCAATTGTAATGCGAATGTATTATTGCATAAAATTCCTTGTTATAGATCAAATATCACTGTTTCTCTTAACTTCTTACTGAAGTAAGCAATTGGGTGTCCTTCTTGGCTGAGTATGCTTCCAATTCTCACATGAGATGCATCACAAGCAACGTCAAATACGTTTGAAAAATCCGGATGTTGCAAAATAGGAGATTCGTTCATCTTTTTCTTCATTTCTTCAAAGGCTTTAGTTACTGCCTTTGACCAAGTAATCAGTCATTTCTTCATACAATCAGTAATGGGTGCCACTATGGTGCTGAAATTATGAATAAATCATATGTAGCGTGTTGCTAAGGTATGAAAACTATGTGTCTCATGCGCATCTGTTGGCATAAGCCAATCAAGGATAGCCTTAATCTTCTCAGAATCCATCTCCACTGCTCAGTAGGATACACTAAAGCCCAAAAATATCACACTTAGTTGTATGAAAGAACACTTTTTAAAGTTGATATAAAGTTTCTATTGCCTCAAAACTGTCAAGACTTGTTGAAGATGTACTAGGTGGTCTTCTATAATCTTGCTATATATTGAATCAAAATACACCACAAAAAATCTGCTTATAAATGGGCAAAACACTTGGTTCATCACTTTCATAAAAGTGCTAGTTGTATTCGTAAGTCCATATGGCATCACCGACCATTCATAAAGGCCTTCTTTAATCTTGAAAGTTGTTTTCCATTCATCCCCAGGTCTAATTTTGATTGGATGATAGCCACGTCATAAGTATATCTTGGTAAAGATAGTAGCTCTAGTCAACATGTCTAACAAGTCATCAAGGCAAGGGACTGGAAACCTATATCTTATTTTAACCTTGTTTTTTGCTGGACTTCAATGTATATTCGGCAACTTGATCTTTTTTAGGAGTCAATAATACTGGAATTGCACACATATTAAGACTTTACTGAATAAATCCCTTTTTCAGCCTCTCATATACATGTCTCTTCAACTCTTCATTCTCAATAGGATTTAAGCAATAAGTTGGAAGCTTTGGTAGATTAGATTCAAGTATCAAGTCAATAGCATGTTGAATATCTCATAAAGTAGATAATTTACTTAATAAATCATATGGTGTTAGGTCTGAAAGATTAGCCACTTCTTTTGGTAATGCAAGGGGCGTTTTGATCGTTGTTTCTGTATTTTCTCTCTCCCTATCATTTCAAACACAATTTCCTTCTCCTTGTTGAAAGCTTCAAACTGTCTCCTTAAGGTGAATTAAATCGTATTGTTTTAACTCGTTTAAAAAGAATTCTAAGATTTTTGAAACATACAAAAACAACCTCGACTAACCATTTCCGTTAACCCTCTTCAGAAAAACTCAGTTTGCATATTTCGTTAACTTTTTATAGGTCCATGTCGTGATGGACCAAAGAAATTAAAAAAAGAAGTCATCAAACGTTTGGTATAAACCCAAAATTTCAACACTTTTCATGTCTCCAATCCAGTTTGGGACTTGGCTAGTTAACAAGTTGTTGCTCAGATTGAGAAGATTTGACAAGCCAAGCCTATGCATTATGTTTAGGCTGTACCCAAAAAATGAGTTCATGCTAAAATCAACAGTTCTCAGCAACATACAACTCCCAATCCCATCAGGAACTTGCCTGCTAAAATGATTCTTGCTGAAATTAATATCACACTAGTTGTTCAAAATTTCAATACCTATTGAAACCTGACCCTCGAACATTCTATTAGATAAATCAAGCAACTTGATCCCGTTCAACCCCAAAATGCCAAGCAGCAGATATTTAGAATATTGATTGGAACTGAAATTTATAAAGAGTAGCACAAAAGCTCAAAGAAGCAGGAATCTTCGTTGAAAATTGGTTTGAGCCAAAGAAATGGTTCTAGGAGACCCACATTGCTTGAAAAAATCATCAAGAACTCAAATCGATAGTTCTTAGAATTAGATGATGAGTGAGAGAGGGATTAATGGAACCAGTGAAGTTGTTTATGAAAAATGAAAGCCTTTGGATGAATTGGAGCTCTAAGAGTCCATGGTCTATCCAACCCGAGAGAAAAAATTCGTCAAGAGTGAGGTTGGAAACTCAGTTGGTCCTGGGGCTGCATTTGACACCAACCCAGTTGCAGGGCATATCATTGTCCTGATTCCAAGGCAAGAGCTTTCCATCTAGATCTTAAAGTTCAGCTTTGCAAACAATCTGCCTAAGCACGTTGTCATCTAATGAAGAATTCAGAGATCTCATGGTGTGTTCCAACAGGGCTGACACTTTTGTTGCACGGAAAAGGAACACCCTACTTTGCCATTACAACTTCAAACTTCGTTAAGAGGGGGAAAAAAAAAGTTGAACAATTTAAAGAAAAACACAAAAATGTGAAGCTAACTTCTAAAAAATTGGTGGAAACATAGAAATAGGAAAAAAAATCTTGCTCACAAGGAAAATGTGGTGGGGAAGAAGCAAGTAAGTTGCTTGCTTTCAAAGGCCAATCAGTATTGAACTTCACAAATTAAAAAAAAATTTTTGGTCCTTTGCCATGTAGGATAAATATATGGCTTGGGCTCACAAAAAATTAATAAACATAACAGCTGCGGTTTTTTTTTAATGCAGAGTTAATGAAAATGGTTAGTCGGGGTTGTTTTTGTACGTATAGAAAACCTTAGGATTCTTTTTGAATGACTTAAAATGATGAGGTTCAATTTAAAATTTGAGGTAAATGTTTGGTTTTTTTTTTTTTTTTTACACCCTTTTGCCCTCTCCTTAAGGATATTAAGATGCTTTTTCTTGACATTTATGGCTTCCTTATTACTCTCTCTTTGGTTTTCTACTTTGTCCACCTTCGCAAGCTTGAAAATTATCTTCTTTTCATTAAACATAAATGATATGTTAGCTTTTCCAAAATGCTGCACATAACGATCATAAAGTCACATTCTACCAAGTAAAATATGTGATACTTCTATATAAATAACATTACACCAAATAGAATCTTCATTTATTCTTAATTTGAAAAATACCAAGCACCTTGGAGTAAGCGGTATAATGCTATCTTCAACCCAAACAACTTTGTAAGGATATGGATGTTCTTTGAAAGTAAATTCAATTGCTTGACCATGTTCCTCGATACCACATTCATACTATTGCTCCATCAATAACAAGCTTACATTCTTTAACTCCATTTCTAACTTGAGTAAAGAAAATAGTAATACGGAGATATTTATCCTATTCTTCCACCCTAGGGGTTGTAAGTATACATCTCATTATATTAAGATTTGTAGGACCAACTTGTTCATCATTAGAGCCTCCTTTCGAGTTCTTCCCAACATCTTGTTCACACACATTTATTAGATTCTTCCTCTTCTTCTTCCATCATGTGTAAACCTTTATTAGCATATTCATAACCAAAATAGTCCCTCCCATTATATCGGAAACACTTCTTGTCATTTTTGCCTCCTTTTGCCCTAGTCTTAACCATAACTTTGCCTTTAGGTTTAGTTCCTTGATAAGTTTAGTAGTTATGTGGTGCAAATTTTGATGCAGTACGTATTGGCCTAAAATTTTACATAGTTGTAGTTCTTTTCATGTCAAACTTCTTAGCTTGATTTTGAAACTTTTTAGTTACTTGTTGTCCTAGATATTGTTCTGCTCTTAAAGTCAAGTGATATGCATTTTCGAGGCTGCAAATCCTTTACATTAGTCTTTTTTGTAGTGAGATATGAGTTGTCGTTCAGATTTCATTCTTTTACACCAGATAGAAAGTTTATCAAATATTTTTGTGTACTTCGTTATGGACATAATATCTTGTCCAAGTATTGTAAATTGATCTTGGAGATCTTCCAGATGATGAAATAGTAAGTATTTTTCTGATAACTTCAGCCTCATCTCTTCTCAATCAATAATTGGTGGCTGACCTATTTTTTGAAGTTTATCCTCTATTGATCTCCAACAAATTTTAGCATGTCCAACTAGCTTTTTCTTTGCAAATTGGACTTTTTGATCTTCTGACATGTACTAGTTAAAGAAGTCTTTGATTGCTGCTAGCCAGTCCAAGAATAGATGTGGATCAATCTTTCTTGCAAAATCAAGGGCTTCAGCAAGAACATTCTGGGTAATACCATCAAGTATATTTATGTGTTTCAGCTCTATCATGGCCTCTAAAGCTAAGCAGGTGTTGTCCAAGTGTTGCTGGTTGGTTTCTTTGTTTAGGATCTCTCGATAGGCGTTGATTCCCTAGCTCACTTGTTGACTAGTTTTAGCCTCTTCACCTTGGATTTCACTTTCTCCACCCTTAACATCAAGTGTGGTTTGTTGTCTGGTGTTGTTTTTGTATTAGTTCTTGGAGTACCTTGTAATCGAGGATCAAAACGGTCTTTTTTTTTTCATAATTTTTAGAAGGATTTTATCTCACTCTTGGTTGTTGAGTATTCTTTTATATGCCACTCTACTACGCGTAACCATTGTGAATCAAAGCTCTGATGCCCCAGCACATACGTCAAACCAGTGGCTAAGAATCATAAAATTTATAAATTCTAGTTTCTGGAATTTGAGTTTTAGGTTTGGAATTTTAGCTAAGATGGTTGAATTTCAAGTTTGGAATAGCTGAAATTTTGGGGTTTGATATGGCTATAATTTAGGATTTTGTTTGCTAGAAATTTAGGTTAAAACTGCTGGAATTTTAGTGAGATTAAACAAATAATGGAGAGTAAGGAATTAGGAACCAATCACAGGACTTAAGAATCACTGTTAAAAGAAAGTATCAAACCTTCTAATTATAAATTCAAATTTGTAGAAGAAAATTCAGAATCTTATGATTAATGAAAAGTTATTAGAACCCTTATTTTTGTAGTAAAGGAGTTCTAACTAAAATATACAAAACCAAATTGAATCATATTCTAATAGAATTGCATATTTTAAAAAAAAATTAAGCCCTAAACAATTAGGATAACATATCTAACCTGTTACCACCTTTTATCTAATAAGGAAACTAACTAAATTTCACCCTTTGTTGTCTTTGCTGTCACCTCAACTCTCACTCTTCAACCCACCAAAGTAAAGCTTGTGGTTGATTAATTTTTTCTCTTTTATTTATTTTATAAACTCTAAGGTCTTTTACATCAAGATGGTTCTAAAAGATCTTAATACTAAGCGGTTGAAATACACAAACCCTAAATTTAGGGTGTTAGAATTTAGAAATAAGGAGTTTAGCAGAGTAGAATAAATTTTGGAAATCACTACTATGCTTTGTCCCTAGAATTAGGAATTATGCTCAGGGATTTGAACAAACAAAACTATTGGCTACTAATATGTTGCTAAAAATCATTTTGAAGATTTTAGGAATCACTCACAAGTATAAGAATCTCTCTTAAAAAAAAGCATCACATTGCAAATTGAAATTGAGAAATATAAAAATACTTTCATAAACTGCACTTAAATGAAAATATATAAACATTCATACTTAATTGTTATAAGGTTAACACTTGCTCTGTTGTTTAATCTCTCTTCGCTCTGAATAGTTTTATTCTATCCAACTTCTAAAACAAGGAAAACTGATAATTAGAGCAAATAAACTGAAACGGGAGTATTAAAGAATTCTACAGGCTATTAAAGAAAATAACTAAGAGATTACACTGTTACATTTAGGCTACATTTTGATACTTAAGAAGCTAATCTCACTCCATCAAAGGAGTATTTGGTCTTAGTGAAGAGATGAAAATACAATCTAGTTATTTTTTGAGTGAAGGTGGTGATGCAACTTGTTTAGAATAGCCTTGTGAGGAAATAACAGTAGCACGCTTTGCTGATTGCATCTTGTGCATCAAACTTCCAATTATCTTTTTAAAGTGAAGTCTTCAGGGGATGATTGGGTTACTGTTTTATACCTTTTTCCACGGAAATTTTATTTTAGGATTTGGATGCCTCTAGATGTCATTTTTCTCCCTCTTCCTGATAGATCGTTGCTTGGAAAGGATTATATATTCTGAAAATTCACAATTGTAGCACACATTTTGCAGTGGTGGGTGTTTCAAATTTGAACTTTACTGGGTGACAGTGTCAGTTTCTTTTCTGTAAGCAACAGACTTAACTATTCTTATGCTAGAACTGTCATGTATAATTTATGGCAACATGCCATGCTTCTATAAGCTTTATAGGAAGTATGGTGGAGGGGCGCAGAAGTACTGGAGTATTTAATCATCCTCCTGTATGATTAGTCCCTTCCAAAATTTCTTTGCTTTTAAGCCTCCAGCTACTTTTGCTTTTATCAGTATGGTGTCAGTATCTTGTGCGTGTAGTTTGCACTCCAAGTAAGCAAGAAAATGATAATGAGTTAGATTGTTTCATCTAAAATGGTTGGAAAGGAGAAAGAATGCTTCTGAAGCTGAGTTGTGGGTACTTGGTTATTCTTGCTTGTGGGTGTGATGTTGCTTTTTTGTATGTTTAGATTATGTTTTATGGCATATTTACCTTTGTTTGTTTGTTGTTTGTTTGGTGTGGTTTGCAGCAAGACCTGCTAAGCTTGTTAGAGATGATGAGATTACATCTCCAAGTGGGACAACTGTTCTTTATCCAAGCAGTGGAGGCAACCTCCATTGTTTCAGGGCTATAACACCATGTGCTATATTCGACATCCTATCTCCACCCTACTCTTCTGAGCAGGGGCGACATTGCACATATTTTAAGAGGTCCCTAAGAAGGGATCTCTCCCTATCTGGTAATAATATTAACCATTTTATGATTATAAGTCCTGTTAATATCACCATCTATAGATGGACTGATTGATTTTGTTAATTTTGCAAATGAAGGCGAGCTTGAGTTGGAAGGAGTAACAGATGTGACTTGGCTAGAAGAGTTTCAACCTCCTGACAACTTCGTTATTCAGAGAGCGCCTTACAGGGGTCCTCTGATTAGAACTTGAGAAATGTTTATTAAATAGCTTTAAATTACAGAGGTCCCCATTATTGGAACTTAAAGAATTGTTATCTAGAAAGATTTGAGGGGAGCTTTGATGTAGAAATTGGCGATGATTACTGTAAGAAAAGGACATTTAAACTTGTACATACTTACCAGTTGGAGCTTCATTTTCAACTACTGACCTCACATATAAATTATTAAGACTGGAATATACGTGGGACAAAAGATATGCTTAATAGAGTGCATATTGCGAGGATGCAATTAACTGAAGAGGCTTTTACATGGCGTCAAACCGAGTTGTATTTGATAGCGTTAGAGCAGAGCTTTGAAGAAACTATCTTCAGGGGAACTTAAAGAATTGAAATAGATAAGAAATGTAAAAGGGTATTACGCAAAGTTTGATTTTTTTCATGCCAGAGTCCTATTTGGTGAGCTTATTCTTGGAAGGGTTTAAAGTGGAAATTGAATATCCAATGAAGCTTTTTAACCAAAGAACGTAACAATAGGCATATGAGGTAGCTAAGAAACAAGAGTTGGCTTTCCGACACTGTTTTGCAAGATACAAAATGGGTGGCAAAAATCAATTGTAGGTTCTACATATTCCTGCATTACCATAACAATCTGGTCAAAGGTTGTTTAATGAACTTCAGTGGTGGGGGGTTCGAACCCCCACTCATGGGAATGGAGCAACTCTCGTGGCCAGCCCTTTACCGCTTCGTGCGAGCACCCGGGGCGAAGGGATTAGTCTCTGCGTTCGGCAAGGGATACCCTGATTTGCACCGAAAAAAGAGTGAGCGGAGCCAAGTCATTACTAAAGGAGACATTGATAAGAGAAGGGCCAAAGTTTATGCTTTTAGTGTGATAAAAAGTATATTGTTGGCCACAAATGTAAAAGGAGACATTTGCATATGTTAGTAGTTGATGACAATAAAGGTTTGGAGAAGGAAATGAGTGGAATAGAGGAGATTGAGCATCAACCAACTATTTCTTGAAAGCAATGATATGTATAACCAATGTTCAGTTTCAACAAATGAAAATAATAGGAATTTATTAGAACAAAGTAGTTCATGTACTAATTGATGGTGAAAGTGCACATAACTTTGTGGATGAAATCTTGATTATAAAGGAAGAGGGAGTAATTGAAAAAGTTAAACCAATACTAATCATTCTAGTTGTTACAGCTTCACTAAACTTGGAAAGTTAAGTGAATGCACCTACCTTGTTAGCTTACCATGGTTGTTCTTAATGAATGGTCAAAATTCCTATGAAAATTTCCCAAGATATTCAATTGTTTAAATGAGTACATAAAGTTTAAAACCTTCTAATTTGAGAGTTAGAAAAAATTTTGTTGGATTTTATTGCAATATTTCAAAGTTTGTGGAGTTAATTGCACTTAAGTGCATAATGGTGCACCATTTTGGGCCTAAACATATCAGCCACATTTTGGACTTGGCTAGTGCATGTTGGGCTGATAAACCTTTAGTTTAAGGGTGGTTTAACAAGGTTTAGGGCTTGGGATAAGGGCTGGAACTAATGGGTAGAGCAGCCCACATAAACAGCCCATTTGGAGCATAAATGACGTACCATTCGGTCATTCACTTAGACCAGCAGGAAAATCACGTTTTCCAGCTCCTCTCCCTTGGTACCAAATTAAAGACGTAAGCTTCTCTTGTGCACTAGTTTCACTTAGTGGAGTAGTTTCAGCTCTAGCCTCTTGATTTAATCACGCCAATTCAGCCCTATTCCATGGCTGTGATTTGTGATTTCAGAGCTTATCTAAGTTCCTTCGGATGTGTTTTAATGTTTAGGGTCAAGTTAGATTGAGTTAGAAGCAAGAAAAGAGGAGGAAGTGAATTGTGCAAGTTGCAACCTTGGAACCTAGTTGCTGTCGAAATTTCCAGCAAGGTAACGCAGCAAGGTAAGGGACACGTTCCTTGACTTACCTTGGTCTTTTAATGCTTAATTTGCAACTATGTTGATCATAGAGAAGTATTAAAATAGCTAGGAAGAATTTGGTTGAGGGACGAGGACCCGATGAGACCAAATGATTGCAACCGAGCCATACCGAGCATAGAAAGCTCTATAAGCTTTTCCGCCTATGCTATTGTTTTATGGCAGCTCGTAAGAGGTTTCTAAAGCCTCAAACTACTACTAGTTATTGTGTTTATGCCTCCCATGATTTAAGGGGAGACGCTGCCATTTTGATCAAGAAGTGGAATTGGTTAAATATTGAAGTGTTCTTAATGTTTATGAGTTATTTGAGTTATGTTTGTGCATTGCATTTGGTTGAATTTTGTTTTGAGCATTTGGGTGCATTGCTTCCATATTTTGCTTTTGGTATATGTGTGTTTTGAACTTTGGTTGGAGGTATTGATTTGGGCGCACCGAAGCGTCCCTTACTAAGTTCCATTAGGAACTTACCCCTTTGATGTTTACATTTTAGGGAATGCTGACCGAAAGGGCCTTAACGAGCATTAGGACGGTCCTAGACTTTTGTAAAGTTTAGATACTAAATGCTTCTTTAGGTTTTAGTGTTCCTCTATTGATTCACGATAATTAAGGAGTTGGTAACTAACAAGTTTACCAAATGTTTTTGAAATGTAACGGCGGTCACCTTTGTGAAACTTCGGAGAGGGTTAACACCTAAGGCCTCCCAAGTTTAAGTATGTACTCTCTTTTGGTTTAGGGCTCTTGTATACGTAAATGGTCCACGCATGTATTTTGTGTACATTTGGAAGTGTATATGGAAGAGTTGGAATGGTTTGTATATGATTTAGGTGTTGTCCTGTTTCTTGGCAACAAGGGCAGGTCCCTGTTTGTGGCGTGCCAAGGACAGTGCCATTGGATATTGTTAGCAAGACATATATGCCCTAAAACTAGACATCTTAAGGGAAAGTTTGCACATTTTTGAGCATTTTTCTGATTTTTTCTACATGAAGTTATGCCTATGCAAACTTAGGCATTGAATCTGGAACATCAGGTCCGATAGAGTAGTTGTAGGAGAAAAATCTCCTTAATAATTTAACTCTACAAACAGAAGTAGAAATATTACTAGATAAAGTTTGTAGCGAAAACCCATTAGATCCTTTAAAAAACACAAATAATCAATTAATTAAGCAAAAAGACCCTTTAAAAAACACAAAAACTCATGAAGTATCTTAGTATACTAAAATTCTTAATGTGGATAGAGCTATTTTCAAACAATTACTACTGGCTGGAAGATAGACTCCCAAATGATGGGAATTCTGAATATCTATCAAATGATGGGAATTTTGAATATCTATCAAACATTACAAGCTATGCATACCTTTATATGCAGAGATTTCATCTAATTCTCAAACAAAAGTAAACCGAAAAGTTGTGTCAAAAATAATCATTGCCCAAAAAATTTTCACACACAACAAACAACATCTTTAACAAATGATTCTCACTTTCCTAGTAGATTGATCCAGGATAACGAAACAACACCCATTAACTTCTACCCACAATTTAGAGTACCAGATTACGTGTTGAGCCACAAAACTATTATTTGAAATTTAAAGGAAATATAAAAGAGAAAAAAAACTCTATCGCTTCAGATAAAAAAGTAATAACAACACAAAAGCAATATAACTCACCCAAATAGGTTTTCTAGATGACACACAAGCACCCATAGTGGTTTGATGTTAGGAACCCTATTTACAAACGTATAAATTAACACCATTAGCCAAGTACAGCCAATAACTCATATAAAACCAAGAAACCTTTTAATGCTTGACATAATAGTAAACTGTACAACTACTCACTATCTAGTAAGAATACAACTAAGGCAAAGTAGCAGCATCTGTATGATAAGCAATTATATTTAAAAGATGCAAATTTCATTACTTACATTATTACAAAACTATCACCGACTTTACTCCTCCACAGATGGCTCCTGCCAATACTCACTTGACTCACAACTTTACTATTCATTTTAGCCTTAACTGAATTAAGGAAGAATCTTTAAATATCCAAATTGTTTAGAACACTCATAAAAACATCTGTTAATGCATCTAGACTAGCAGAATAGGCACTATAGAGGTTAAGGTCACTACATCTTACCAAGGAAATTGTTAATTCTCTTGGCCCTTTCTGAACTTTTGTTGTTTTCCTACATGCACAATGAAGTTAATTAAGAATAAATTTTAAAGACTTCAAAAATCAATTGGCTTCTGTTATGAAAGTTTAACATAATATTTTCTTTTCTCCATTCGTTCAAACATGATCATAACCTTTGCATTCATTGTATTTGCCTGCTTCATGCTCTTTAAAATAGGTAGTGACTTCCTTCATGAGGAGAAACATCAGTAGCACATACAACAAGTGTACTAAAAATATTCAAAGTGATATACACAGACTCATGCCTCATTAATGGAAGTGAACTCTTTAAATTCCTGCTTATGAAACATTAGTTACCATTTAACAAATTATGCGGTTCAAACTAGTTCTCATAAAAAATAAAATACTAGATCTTTTCTAAGAATTAATATTTTGAAAATGATAGAAAGTCAATGAAAATGAAAATACCTTCCATTGTCAGATATGGATTCACAAGTACTAATCTTAGCGTGGGCTCTCTGATTATTTGACTAGGGCTTTATGTTTTTTATACCTAGTATTTTTAAGACCGGTAAGCACCTAATGCACTCATTGCTTAAATTCACAAGAATAAATTAGGATAATGAAGTTACCTTTTAATGTGGAATGGGCACCAGGAAAGCTTTAATTTGAAGCATCCTTTATGTTTGGCTTATTTAGGAAGAAAAAAGAAGAAATTTATAACAATTATGTGATTGTGAGTAGTAAAATCACAATGGAAAGAATGGGAAATGTTGAAGAATAAAGATTTAGATAAGATCAATCTTATGGGATAAGATTATTAGAAAAAAAAAATCCCTATAATCAAAGGATTTCTGCTATAGACTTCTAGATATAGTTTAGTTAAGATTAGTACCTATTTTCCTAATGGTAAGTTGTATATATATGTATTCGTGTATATTAAATGAAAGATAAGTTTTCCTAGAAATCTTAACATGGTATAAGAGCCCTAAGGTTTTCTGGAAGTATTCTTTGTTTTTTTCTCGATGCAGCCTTCATTGCTGCCTTAATCATCCTTCATTACTGCTCATTCTTGTCAGATTTCTCCATCTCCGTAACTATTATTTTACCCAATCTTTTCCTTATTTCACCATGGCAAATTATGGAACTTCTCAAACCAACATTTCCAGCTCAGATGAATCTGTCTCTATCCAGAAAAGTGGGGAACTACAGAATGTTCATATCTCCAACGAACTCAATGGCAAGAATTACCTCAAGTGGTCACTCCTTGTTCACACCTATCTTAAAGGGAAAGGACAGCTTGATCATTTGCTAAAATCAGGACCTGCAATAGGAATTCAGAAACAGAAACATGGGAAGAAGAGGACTCAATGATCATGTCATGATTGTGGGACTTCATGGAACCTTCAATCAGTGATACGTGCATGCTTTTAACCACTGCAAAGGAGATTTGGGATTGTGATCAATATATGTATTCAAAGGCATGCAATGCTGCTCAAATCTATGAATTTAAGATCAAAGCCTATGCCACCAAGTAAGGAGACAAATCAGTCAAAAAATATGCTAACACTCTGTAAACTCTATGGCAAAAACTTGACCATTATCAGGTCATTGAGATGAAAAGTCTTGAAGGTGTCATTTTTCTGAAAATTTCATAGAAAAAGAGCATATTTATGATTTCTTGGCTGGATTAAACCCTGAATTTGATCAAGTCAGGGGTCAAATTCTTGGAAGGGAGTCCATACCCTCACTAGAAGAGGATATTTCCTTTATTAGAGTAGAGGAGAGCAGAAGAAACGTGATGCTCGAGCCCCAAAAGATGGATGGGTTAGCAATGGTGATAAAGGCAGATAAACAAGACAAAGAAAGGAGTGATCAAACCTAACTTAAGCAACTTGGAAAGGACAACTTGTGGAAGGAAAATAAGGATAATCTATGGTGCACTTACTGCAAAAAATCTGAGACACACAAAGGAGACCTGCTGGAAATTGAATAGGAAGCCACCAAGTCGTGAATGGGGAAATTGAGGAGGTCAACCACGACCATGGGCACATTCGGATGAACAAAAGGAAGATGAAGAAAATCCAACAGCAGGGAGTCTTAGTAATGAAGAGATTGAGAAATTAAGAGGTTTGTTGAGTTCTTTTGGACAATCGAAAGGTACATGTTCCTTTGCTCTCTCAGGTAAACCTACATTCTCTTTGTATATAAACACCTCAGAAATTAAGTATTATTTATTTACAATAGCTCTTAGATTATAGACTCTAGTTACACAAACCACATGACCTCTATATCACAGTTTTTCCACACATGCAACCCTAGTCCAAGTAATAGGAAAATCATAGTTGCCAATGGAGAATTAGCCACTGTTGCTGGTTATGGAGACATTAAATTGAGCCCTACACTCACTCTAAAAAATGCCTTACATGTACCAAAATTATCAACCAATCAAATCTCTATACAAAGGCTTATTAATGTCCTTAATTGTGTTGCCATTTTTTCTCCTTCTTACTATGTTTTTCAGGACCAGGACAAGGGGAAGAGGATTAGACTTTCTAAGCAATGGAATGGTGTCTACGTATAGGTCATCGAATAAAGATTCCATTTGGTTGCATCATCTTCGTATAGGCCATCCATCATTTGGAGTTCTAAAAACTATGTTTCCCCACTTGTTTAAAGGATTAGATATCTCTGACTTTCATTATGAAATTTGTGAATTGGCAAAACATACTCGTGGATCTTTTCCTATTAATAATAAAAAAAAGCTTCTCATCCTTTTTATATGATTCATAGTGACATATGGGGTCCATCCACTATACCCAATATTTCTGGAGCTCGTTGGTTTGTCTCTTTAATTGATAATTGTACTCAAATTATATGGTTATTTCTCAAACAAAAATCTGATGTAGGAATTGTAATTCCAATTTTTCATTCAATGATTCAAAACCAATTTGGGGTAAAGATAAAGAGTTTTAGAACAGACAATGCTAAAGACTATTTTAACCAAGTCTTATCTCCTTACTTCTAATCATATGGTATTATTCATGATTCTTCCTGTATTAATACACCTCAACAAAATGGAGTGGCTAAAAGGAAAAATGGAAACCTATTTAATACCACTCAAGCCTTACTTTTTCAAGGAAATGTCCCTAAATCTTATTAGGGTGAAACAGTTCTTAATGCCACCTATATGATCAATAGACTACCCTCATGTGTTCAGGACAATGAAAGTCCTGTCGAGCTCCTAAACTCTTTCTACCCTCATTTTAGAACTTCCAATGGACTCACTCCTGGGGTATTTGAGTGTACTGCTTTTGTTCATGTCCATAGCCAAAACTAGGGGAAACTTGATTCTAGAGCCATTTAGTGTGTGTTTCTAGGATACTCATCAACTTAAAAGGGATACAAGTGCTACAATTCATCTACAAAAGGACCTATACCTCAGCTAATGTCACTTTCTCATAGTGCAAATTCTCTTCTCAAAGTCCTATCTTCAGGGGGAGAATAGCATAATGGAAGATAGTCCTTGCAGTTCCTTCGAACCAATAAATACCCTAGACCTGTCCACTCAACCCAACCAAATTCTATCAGCATCATAGAATCCAAGCCAAGTCCAGGCATAAAACCTCCTACCTTCCATCCTAGCCAAAACCCCCTACAAGTTTCCAAGTTCTCCTCAAGTATACTCAAGGGAAAAAGACATTCCAAGCAAACTCAAGATATTCTAGCACTGAAGCCAGTTCAAGAGTTAAATCCTAGTCCTAGAAATGAAATCACCGTAAGTCCTCAACCATGCTCAAATATCCAAACAGGTAAACATTCCACTAATCTAAGTGATGATTTAGACCTTCTTATTGTTGTTAGAAAAACGAACTAGAGAATACACTCATCAATCACTCTATCCACTTTCCTATTATATCTCCTTCAAACACCTCTCATTTACCAGTGCTGGCTGGCCCCCTCCCAGGGCCCACTATGAGAAGGGGCCCCCTAATTTTAACTCCAACAGCCTCCTCCCCTAATCAGATAAAGGTGGTTCTGAATTTTTTCTAGATATTGTATAGCATGTCCTATGCTGGTGATGTTTTAACGTTGGCTTTAAATGATTTTAACTTTATAAGTCAACGTTATAACTTATAAGTTAACGTTGCGGTGCTCATGCTTATAAATTGTCTTGAAATATTTAAGTGTACTTTTACCTTCTAATTTCTTTATTTTCATCAATATGTGTATTTAAAGTACTCCAACTCAAAAATTAGCAGCAAAAAATTTTACGATTCTGTCTTCTGAATTCTGAGTATAATTTAAAGGTAAAGTTTCTGATTTTTTAATATATTTTTGCTCTTTGTTTTTTATTTTTAATATTAGATATTAAATTTTGCTATTTATTTTTTTCATCTATCACAGATATAATACCATTTATATATCTTTGTGATATATTGTGAAGCTGTTGGAGTTTGGTTGTGTCTGCATACTTCTTCCAGTTCCATACAGGTGCTTTTGTTCTTTTTCTAATCCAACCGTGTTATAATTAGTTTATATTATGTTGCCTAAAAAGCATTTGTCTGGAAGTGAAAAAAGGAAAAAAAAAAAAAAAAAGGGAAAACAAGTAGCATAGTTGATAGAATCCCAAAAAGGAGCAATTAATAAATTTATTAAAAGAGTAGACTCCTCTAGTGAGAGTTCTGAGAAATTAGGTGAAGGTGGTTTTGAACAACATTAAAAAAAACTTAAATGATGAGATTCATATTTACGAGAATATTAGAAATCTGAGTGAGGATGATCATGTACCAAATGCACCCACTTCAGAAAATTTAAAGTATATTAAGCAAGTAAGCTCTATATTGGACATTTATGATCCTAGGAATTGGGATAATCTTGATAATAAAACAAGGGATATTTTGGTTGAAAAAAGGCCTGTAAGAGAGTTGAATCTTATGTTTCCTTTAGACAATACCTCTCGTCATTTTTCATATTCTTATTAGTATAGAAATTTGAGTAATTGAGAGATTAGCAATAGAAAATGGCTGGTTTATTCTAAACATGTAGATAAAGTATATTGTTTTTGTTGTAAGTTGTTCAAATCTACTAACAAACAAAGTGGA
>JAOQMQ010000009.1:4127958-4145451 GCA_027563845.1 Erythroxylum subrotundum | reverse complement strand
TAAACCCCAACTAACATATTAAATGTCATGAAAGCTAGTTACCTAACTTAATAAATGTTCTTCATAAATTCATGCTACCAACCTTAGTTAAATGCTATCATCTAATTAATTAATGTCTTATTGCTTTAATTCCATCTAATCATGCTTACTTAAACTAATCATGCTTAATTAACATAAAAATTTTCGGGGCTAACATATTTTGTTATTTAACAATTTATAACAAATTTTACCAATGTTGTACTAAAATCCCAAAATATAAAATAACTAAACTAATTACGCAAGAAAATTTCTTTTTTAACCATTTCATTGAAGTATCTTACTAATTTACGGAAATATGAAATAATTCGTTGTTGCAAAATAAGATTGGGAGATACATTTACGCAACTTCTTAATGATACTTTCTTCAACAAAAAAAAAACACTTCTTAATGATGTTTCATCTTTAAAGCTCAAAAGAGTTACAACCGAGTGATTAAAAGAAATTAATTATGATCAAAGCTAATTCCAAGTTGGTACATATTTCTTAGCTAAATGTGCATGGTGGACTTCAATGTTTACAATAAAGGACATAATAGAACGTTTTAAAACATTCAAATTGAACCTCAATGTTTTAAAAATATTCAAAATATACCTTAAATGATAGAAAATTTAATGAAGTTAATTTTCTGTTAGCGACGTAAAATTATTTTTATTTTAATAAAAAGTAGGTCCACTGTCATATGACAATTAAGATTCACTGGTTGAAATGTATAATAGTAGGTCTCACCTAAAATGTATAACAGTAGTCCATTGTTACATGACAGTGAGACCACTTCTGGGTTAATTTTTAAAAAAGCTAATTATGTAGCAGGAAGATCTACTTTCTATTAAAATAAAAATAATTCCATGTCAACATCAACATGACATTTAACTGACGAGAGTTAACCTTATCAAAATTTCTATTAATTTAGGATCTATTCTGAACGTTTTAAAGATGTTAAGGTTCAACTTGAATGCTTCAAAACATTAAGGTTCAAGTTATATTCTACCGTAAACGTTGAGGTTCAAAATGTACTTTTGACCCATATTTCTTTAACTTAGTTGATTCTTAGGTTTGATTGTTCCTATAGTTACCAAATTAGTGTGACGTTTACAAATCTTCAATTGTATAGATATTTAAACTTTCTTGAGAATAATATAAAAAAATTCTCAACAATCCTTTGTAGCATTAGAACCCTCCACCTTAAAGTTTACAGATGATTATTGGTCCACAATCTTGACCTTAATGGGTTCTCTATATTTTTTTTAATCTTATTCTTCACTTGTTCAATTTTTAGTTTCTCATTCTTGGTCACAAATCCCTATCTTATTCATCAAGTGTGACATCAACACTTCATTGGGAATTATCTTACTATTAAGTCTTTAGGTCTTGTCTCCACCGAAACCACCATTGTCAACCAGAAGATTACTTACAATTACACTAAAATCATCATCGACAATACATTCAACTTGCTTAGGCCTTCAAGCTCACCTTGGTGTTTGTTGTCTCAGCTGATGTCAATTGCTTTAACCTCTTTTTAACATTTTCAAACTATATCATCTTAAGTCTTCTTTACTTAAATTTAAGGAGGAAGCACCTGCACAGATATTAAATAAGAACTTATTTCGACCACAACTTTCAAAGAAGCCTCCCCAACGACAACATATCTGTACTAGGGGACAACACCAAAGTAGTTATTGACTAGTAAAGAAAGAGAAAAAGTAAGAGACCCATAAGAGACCCATATTCTATAACTTTAAGATATTAAATTTTGTGAACCGTCATTTGAGGAGTTGGTCAAATTCTACTTGAAATTTATTATAAATAGTAGTTAAAAAGTAGTATTAGAAATGGTAGAAAATATGCCTCGTAGAAGAATCAAATGATTCATCAACTACATACTTCTTAATTACATTTATGGAACTAATCCTTATCCACTACAAAATAATACTGGATATCTTCTTTGGACATGCCAAGACCATTTCATACTCCTCAGTATTCAAGCTATTATTCAAAGTATAATTAGCCTAACAATAAGCAATTATATATCACTTCAATTGATTTCTGAAAAAATTAGAAGCTAGCTTTGCCAATTATTCCAATACACAAATACTTCTCACTTTCAAATACAAAATAAAGTAATACTATAACTACATAAATGAGTATGTTGAAAACCTGGTTGATGATCTAGCACTTATTGGACACTTTTGAATGATGCACAAATTATGGCTTATATATTGAATAGTTTGAACAATAAGTTAAAAGAACCAATTCCTATAATTCCTGTTCGTGAGCATGTTAGCTATATCGAACACAAATACCGATATATCATATAAACTGATGTTATACTCCTATATAATGCTTCCAAGCTCGCTTGTTTTTGGTTTCAAGCTTTTCAAAGTGAAACATATCTCAACCACAAGATGCCTACTCCAATCCTTAATATAATACTCCATACCATAAGCTTTTTTGACACAATCCAAAATATACCTCACTTATGGCTTTGATCTTTTAGTACTAATAAAACTAAACCTATTGACCGTCAATCTGAGGTGGATGATCAGACTCTCCTTGCCATTTCTATACCTTTGGTAAGTATCTTTGATATCCGCCAAGAGGTTAACACCACTCCAAATTTACAACATCTTGCTACTAAAATTCAAAGAGGTGAAGCCGTGGGTCCTTGGAAGTACACTAATAAACTTTTTTTCTTTAAGAATCGAGTCTAGTTACAACCACATTCTTCTTTATGAGTCCATTATTTCTTCACTTCATTACATGGTTCATGAAGGTTATCAAAAAAGTCTCTGCCATGGCTGCTAATTTGTATTAGAAAGGCTCGAAATCTATTGTTCAGCCATTTGTTCGCACTTGCCAAATGTGCCAATGACATAAGATTGAGCACCTTCATCCTGCTGGAGTTCTGCAACCATTGTCAGTTTCGGTTCAAATTTGGTCTAATATATCAATGGACTTCATTGACGGTTTACTGAATTCACAAGGAAAATCCGTCATCCTTGTTATGCTTGATCAATTTTCTAAATATGCTCATTTCCTTGCAGTATCTCATCCCTATACTTTTGTGTTTGTGGCTCATTTATTTTTTAACCAGATTGTCAAGTTACATGGTCTTCCAAAGACTATTGTTTCAGATCGAGAAGTCATCTTCCTTAGTGCCTTTTGGAAGGACCTCTTTACCTTGTATGGCACTCAACTCTGCTTCAACTCTTCTTATCATCCGCAGACTGACGATCAAACTGAAGTCGTCAATCTTTGTTGCTTCACTAGTGAGAAACCAAAGAAATGGGATGACTGGCTTTCTTGGGCAGAATTCAAACACAATACCAGTTTCCATTCTTCTTTGAAGTGCACCCCATTTCAAGTTGTCTATGGTAAACCTCCTCCATGACTGCTTTCTTACACTCCAAACACTTCCAGATTAGCTGCAATGGATATCGCTCTTTGTGATCAAAATACCATGCTTCAGACTTAACGTGAACATCTATTGCAAGCTTAGTCACACATGAAAAATCAATATGACTAAGTTTGCTATTGGTGACTTGAAACTCTTAAAGTTGTAGCCTTATTGTGAAATTTTCTTGCACAAAAGATCCAATCGTAAATATCACCTAAATTTTATGGTCCGTTTCTTGTCATCGCCTATGCTGGCCAGATTACTTACCGCTTGACACTACCATCAGACTCTTGTTTGCATCTAGTTTTTCACATTTCTTATTTGAAGCCTTTTCATGGTCAAGCGAATATGTCTATTCATCCTACACTACCACTTTTTCCACAAGATGAGACACTACTTCAACCACAAGCTATTCTGGACCGTCGTACAATTCATGGTATTTCCCAAGTGCTGGTCCATTGGCGGGGTTTATCTCCAGTTGATGCTTCTTGAGAGGATGTTGCTGCCCTGAAGCAGTCACATCCTTTCTTTTTGCTTGAGACAACCTCATCGTTAGGGAGGGATAATGTTACATCTCCAAGGTTTACAAGCGCCACACTCATAAGAGGTATCAGGAAACAATTTCGGTAACAATTCCACAAGAGAAGCAAACCAACTGACGTAGCCTACTTTTCTATATTTATATAGAATATTTTCTCTCCTATAATTAGCCATTAGCAGTTATTTGCTTAAAGCAGTTGTAATTTGTAACTATCAGACTAGTACCTTATATATTGAATAAGTAGAAAACTGACAAAGGCAAGTTGTCTTTTCCACCAAAACTTACATCTAAGAGATTAGAGAGTTCTCTCAGAAGCATCATCCGACTTCTTTCTACAAAGACCCATAACAAGATCATTCATCCGAGACCATAACAGTCACCCTCCAAATACATGGCAGTAATATCAACTTTTAGTTCATCGAGTGATTAGTAATACCAAAAGTATTTTTTAGCCTTCAAAATCCAACCGTAAGGATCTCCTCCATCAAAACAAAGAAATTTTATCTTTATATGATGTCGTCATCCATAGTTGTCATTTGGGATGTAAGGAGGGCCAATTGTTGGAGAATGGCTTCATTGGAAAGGTTGACTGGTTGTGTAAGAGAAGAGTTTTGTAGAGGAAAGGGGGGAAATGGTGGAGGGTTGGTTGAGGAAGTGGCACGGGTGGAAACCATTGTGGGTAATGCGAGGCTCTTATACCAAAATGTTAGGAGCCACTGATGAAAGTAAGGAAGATGAAAGTAAGGAAAACAGCTTCCTATTAGCAAACTTAAATTAAATAACACTTAAAAATCATATGGAGAGGACGAGACTCCAACAAAATGGCTCAAAGTAATTCTACCATTTTTAATGAACAAAACAAAAATGACTATTTAAACTAGTAAGAACATAATAAATTCCTAGGACTTAGCAAAACTAATTAGAAAGTTGAACTGAAAGTGATAGTTATGGAGAACATGCAAGTGGAGTGGTTGCAGATTTTCCTAGATTTATGCAAGACTCATAAACTATCTTATGCTGTTAACTTCTTCATTGCTGACTTTTTCCATGTTCATGTGATTTCCATGTGATGTCTTATTTGTCCTTCTAGAATAAGTCTTTAAGGGAGGTGTTGTATTAAAATCTCATGAAGTATCTTGATATACTAAAGTTCTTAATGTGGATAGATTTATTTTCAAACAATTACTACTAGCTGGAAGATAAACTCCCAAATGACGGGAATTCTTAATATCTATCAAACATTACAAGCTATGCATAATACCATCTTATGCAGAAGATTTCATCTAATTCTCGAACAAAACTCAACTGGAAAGTTGTGGCGAAAACAATCATTGCCTAAAAAATTTTCACATGCAACAAACTACATCTATAACAAATGATTCTCACTTTCCTAGTAGACTGATCCAGGATAACAAAACAATGTTCGTTAACTTCTGCCCATGATTTAGAGTAGCAGATTACGTGTTGAGCCACAAAAATATTATTTGAAATTTGAAGGAAATATAAAAGAGATAAAACTATATCGCTTCAGATAAAAATTAATAACAACACAAAAGCAATATAACTCACCCAGATAGGTTTTCTAGATGACACACAAGCACCCACAGTGGTTTGATCTTAGGAGCCCTATTTACAAATGTATAAAGTAACACCATCAGCCAAGTACAACCAATAACTCATATAAAACAAAGAAACCTTCTAATGCTTGACATAATAGTAAACTGTAAAGCTACTCATCATTAAGTAAGAATACAACTAAGGCAAAGTAGCAGCATCTGTATGAAAAAAATTATATTTAAAAGATGCAAATTTCATTACTTACATTATTACAAAACTATCACTGACTCTACTCCTCCACAGATGGCTCCTGCCAATATTCGCTCGACGCACAACTTTACTATTCACTTTAGCCTTAACTGAATTTAGGAAGAATGTTTAAATATCCAAATTGTTTAGAACACTCATAAAAATGTCTGTTAATGTATCTAGGCTAGCAGAATAGGCACTATAGAGGTTAAGATCACTACATCTTACCAGGGAAATCATTAATTCTCTTGGCCCTTTCTAAACTTTCGTTGTTTTCCTACATGCAATTAAGAATAAATTTTAAATACTTCAAAAATCAATTGGCTTCAGTTACGAAAGTTTAACATAATATTTTCTTTTCTTCATTCGTTCAAACAAGATCATAACCTTTCCATTCATTATATCTACCTGCTTCATCCTCTTTAAAATAGGTAGTTACTTCCGTCATGAGATAAACATCAGTAGCACATACAACAAGTGTACTAAAAATATTCAAAGTGATATACACAGACTCATGCCTCATTAATGGAAGTGAACTCTTTGAATTCCTGCTCATGAAGCATTAGTTACCATTTAACAAATTATGCGGTTCAAACCAATTCTCATCAAAAATAAAATATTGGATCTTTTCTAAGAATTAATATTTTGAAAATGATGGATAGTCAATGAAATGCAAATACCTGCCATTGTCAGATATGGATTCACAACTACTAATCTTAGTCTGACTAGGGATTTATGTTTTTTAGGCCTACTATTTTCAAGACCAGTAAGCACCTAATGCACTCATTGCTTAAATTCACAAAAATAAATTAGGACAATGAAGTTACCTTTTATGTGGAATGGGAACCAGGAAAGCTTTTATTTGAAGCATCCTTTATGTTTGGCTTATTTGGGAAGAAAAAAGAAGAAATTTATAACAATTATGTGATTGTGAGTAGTATAATTACAATGGCAAGAATAGGAAATGTTGAAGAATAGAGATTTAGATAAGATCAATCTTATGGGATAAGATTATTAGAAACATAAATCCCTATAATCAAAGGATTTCTGCTATAGACTTCTAGGTATAGTTTAGTTAAGATTCGTACCTATTTTCCTGCTAGTAAGTTGTATATATATGTATCCGTGTATATTAAATGAAAGATAAGTTTTCCTAGAAATCTTAACATGGTATCAGAGCCCTAAGGTTTTCTGGAAGTATTCTTTGTTTTTTTTTTCTCGATGCAGCCTTCATTGCTGCTTTAGTCAGCCTTCATTACTGCTTATTCTTGTCAGATTTCTCAATCTCTATAACAATTATTTTACCCAATCTTTTCCTTATTTCACCAAGGCAAATTATGGAACTTCTCAAACCACCATTTCCAGCTTAGATGAATCTATCTCTGTCCAGAAAAGTGGGGAACTACAGAATGTTGGTGTCTCTAACAGACTCAATGGCAAGAATTACCTCAAGTGGTCACTCCTTGTTCACACCTATCTCAAAGGGGAAAGGGCAGCTTGATCACCTGCTAAAATCAAGACCTGCAACAGGGAATTCAGAAACAGAAACATGGGAAGAACACTTCATGATCATGTCATGGTTGTGGGACTCTATGGAACCTTCAATTAGTGATACATGCATGCTTTTAACCACTGCAAAGGAGATTTGGGATTATGTTCAACGTATGTATTCAAAGGCATGCAATGCTGCTTAAATATTTGAAATTAAGATCAAAGCCCACCAAGCAAGGAGAAATTTCAATCACAGAATATACTAACACTTTGCAAACTCTTTGGCAAGAACTTGACCCTTATCAGGTCATTGAGATGAAAAGTCTTAAAGATGTCATTTTTCTGAAAAAATTCACAAAAAAGAGCATATTTATGATTTTTTGGTTGGATTAAACCCAAAATTTGATCAAGTCAGGGTTCAAATTCTTGGAAGGGAGTCCTTACCCTCACTAGAAGAGGTTATTTCCTTGATTAGAGTAGAGGAGAGCAGAAGAAACGTGATGCTCAAGCCTCAGAAGATGGATGGGTCACCAATGGTGATAAAGGCAGATAAACAAGATAAAGAAAGGAGTGATCAAGCCCAACCTAAGCAATTTGGAAAAGGCAACTTGTGGAAGGAAAATAAGGATAATCTATGGTGCACTTACTGCAAAAAACTGCAACACACAAAGGAGACCTGCTGGAAATTGAATAGAAAACCACCAAGTCGTGAATGGGGAAATAGAGGAGGTCAACCATGACTACGAGCACATTCAGCCGAAAAGAAGGAAGATGAAGAAAATCCAGTAGTAGGGAGTCTTAGTAATGAAGAGATTGAGAAATTAAGAGGTTTGTTGAGTTCCTTTGGACAGTCAAAAGGTACTTGGTCCTTTACTCTCTCACGTAAACCTACATTCTCTTTATATACAACACCTCAAAAATTAAGTATCACAATAGCTCTTGGATTATAGACTCCGGTTCCACAAACCACATGACCCCTATATCACAGTTTTTCCACACATACAACCCTAGTCTAAGTAATAGGAAAATCATAGTTGCCATTGGAGAATTAGCCACTGTTGCTAGTGATGGACACATAAAATTAAGCCCTACACTCACTCTAAAAAATGCTTTACATGTACCAAAATTATCAGCCAATCAAATCTCTATCCAAAGGCTTACTAATGACCTTAATTGTGTTGCCATTTTTTCTCCTTCTTATTATGTTTTTCAGGACTAGGACAAGGGGAAGAGGATTAGACTTTCTAAAGAATGGAATGGTCTCTCTCACCTTGAACCATATCAAAAAGCTAAGATAGGTACACCTTCATCCTCCCTTAGTTCTTCGTATAAATATTCCTTTTGGTTGCATCATCTCTGTATAGGTCATCCATCATTTGGAGTTCTAAAAACTATGTTTCCTTACTTGTTTAAAGGATTAGATATCACTGACTTTCATTATGAAATTTGTGAATTGGCAAAACATACTCGTGTATCTTTTCCTATTAATAATAAAAAAACTTCTTATTCTTTTCATACAATTCATAGTGACATATGGGGTCCATCCACTATACCTAATATTTCTAGAGCTTGTTGGTTTGTCTCTTTAATTGATGATTGTACTTGGATTCCATGGTTATTTCTCCTTTAAAAAAATCTGATGTAAGAATTGTTATTCCAATTTTTCATTCAATGATTCAAAACCAAATTGGGGTAAAGATAAAGAGTTTTAGAACAAACAATGCTAAAGACTAATTTGACCAAGTTTTATCTCCTTACTTCCAATCATATGGTATTATTCATGATTCATCATGTGCTAATACACCTCAACAAAATGGAGTGGCTGAATGGACACTTACTTAATACCACTCAAGACTTACTTTTTTAAGGAAATGTCCCTAAATCCTATTGGGGTGAAGCAGTTCTTAATGCCACCTATATGATCAATAGACTACCCTCATATGTTCTAGATAATAAGAGTCATGTCGAGTTCCTAAACTCTTTCTACCCTCATTTTAGAACTTCCAATAGACTCACTCCTAGGGTATTTGAGTGTACTGCTTTTGTTCATGTCCATAGTTAAAATTGGGGCTATACCTCAACTAATGTCACTTTCTCAGAGTGAAAATTCTTCTTCTCAAAGTCCTATCTTCAGAGGGAGAATAGCATAATGGAAGATTGTCCTTGCAGTTCCTTCGAACCAATAAATACCCTAGACCTCACTCATGCTCCAACTCATATCCACTCAACCCAACCAAATTCTATCAACATCATAGAACCCAAGCCAAGTCCAGACTCAAAACCTCCTGAGTTACCTCCCATCCTAGCCAAAAGCCCCCACAAGTTTCCAAGTTCTCCTCAAGTATACTCAAGGAGAAAAGACATTCCAAGCAAACTCAAGATATTCTAGCACTGAAGCAAGTTTAAAAGTCAAATCCTAGTCCTAGAAATAAGATCACCGTGAGTCCTCAACTATACTCAAATATCCAAACAGGTAAACATTCCACTAATCCAAGTGATGATTTAGACCTTCTTATTGTTGTTAGAAAAGGGAACTAGAGAATGCACTCATCAATCACTCTATCCACTTTTCCATTATATCTCCTTCAAACATCTCTCACCTACCCATAAAAATTTTATTGTGAGTTTAAATACAATTGCTATTCCTAACACTGTTTTTGAGGCCTTATAAAAAAAGGAATGGAGAGATGCTATGAGAGAAGAAATGAATGCTTTGGAGAAGAATCATACTCGAAAGGTTGTTAACAAATTGAGAGGGAAGAACATTGTTGACTATAAGTGGATTTACATACTAAAATAGAACCTATAGAAACTGATTATTAGAAGACATTTGCCCCAGTTGCGAAGATGAACACAATAAGGATCTTACTGTCCTTGGCAACTCATTTTGAGTGGCAGCTTCTTCGATATGAAGTTAAAAATGTTTTCTTCATGGAGATCTCAATAAAGAAATATACATGAATGTTCCACTCAGATTTACAGAAGACGCAAGTAACATGGTGTGTAAATTGAGAAAGACTCTCTACGGACTAAAACAATCTCCAAGAACCTAGTTTGACAAGTTTGCAAAAGTAATGAAAGCATCAGGATATAAGCAGAGTCAAGCGGATCATACTCTTTTCATGAAACACTCAAAAATAAGAAACAATCTTCTTATCACAGCTAGACTTCACTGATTAGAATTGATTAAGCATAGCTGATATTCCCTAATACATCCCAACAATTTCTAACATACAGGAAGTTTTAGAAAATATGAATATCTGGTTCACCAACAACCTCACAAATTAGACAAATATTCTCAATATCAACATATTTACAAACTAAAGTAGCTTTGGTAGGCAAATAATTAGAGTAAATTCTCCAAAGCAAACTACGTGCCTTAGGGAGGGCTTTTAGGTTCTATAACTTTCACCAAAAGCCAGAAGAATTACTCACAAAAATATCATTACGTACTTCTGCCAGCTGACGATAGGTTAAAAGAACTGAATAAGCACCTAGATCATGATAGAATGTCCTCACATCAAGTCATGCCTAGTAAGATACTAAGAATAAAGTCTCTTTCTCCACTGTTCAATAGAGTTGATATCAACTTTGCATCTATGTTGAATGACCAAGCTAAAACATGTCCAACACTCTATAGACTCACAAATAGGATGAGGATCAAAGCTAACAATTGTATTTGTTTTATCTAGAAGATACGAATCTTTAAAAACAAAGACAATCCCTTAATAATCAACCACTACTAGCCCCTCTCAAAGATGCAAAGGTTGTTGCCTTAGAATTCAACTTTAACTTCTTAACTGATGACTTTCTCCATCTCACAACATCATGAACTGTAGGAGAATTAAAGGATACTATAATATTTTTTAACTGTGTTGTTTCTTATTGTTGTAAATTAGAAGTTGTCATTCTTATAGCTGTATTCATAATTTGAACTTTACCATCTCAAATTGCTTGATTGTGAACAAACTACAGGCTCCAACGTAATATGGGATATCAATAAACAGTCCTCTCATCATAGATAAACATTACAATTGGAACCAATCAAGTATAGCTAATAGTCCATCTTTGAAATAACTCATACTTAACACATTCGATCACTTTCTAACATACATGTAATTTTAAAAAATATGAAGATTTAATTTATCAACAACCTCATAAATTTGACAAACATTCTCAATATGAACATATTTATAGACTAAAGTAACTTTTATAGGCGAATAATTACAACACTTTCTATAAAGCAAACAATGTACTTTAAGGGGACTTTTAGGTTTTATAACTTTCGCCAAAAGCCAAGAGAATTACTTATAACAATATTCTCTGTCAGGTGATGATAGGTTAAATGGATCGAACAAACACCCCTCCTCCAATAAGATCATGATAGCAAATCCTCACCTCTAGTCTTCTAAGTGAGATACTGATAGATCTCTAGCAGAGATTACCGATTATTTATTCTACTATATTATCAAAACACCCAGTACAACCACTATTCTTAAGAGAATAACAGAGAATCCTTAGATATTAGACCAGAAAACTAGAAGAATATGGCAGTAACAAAAATAGCAAGACTCACTCTTAGCCTCTCCTGAAATGGACCATCGAAAACATACAACACCTCCTCTCCTCCAGGTTAGCTTTCGAGAGGCTAACCACTCTCCCACAATCCCTCTTTTTCCCTGCCTCTTTTTCTTACTTCTTTTCACAAAAATACCCCACTCACTCCTATATAGTGGGCCCTACTGCTGCTAAGTTAGTTAGGATTGTCTCCTTTCTCCCCATGCAGCTCGTTTCTCTACCTTCTAGAATATACCTTCAACCCCACATGTCCTTTCTTTCTTTTATTAAATTTCGTAATTAAGGGTTTATCAGATACTAAGAATAAGGTCTCTATCCGTACTTTTGAACAAAGCCAATATTAACTCTACATTCCATGTTGAATAACTAATTAGAAATAGGTCCAACAATCTACAAACTCGTGTTCAAGATGAGGATCAAGGCTAATGAACATATTTGTATTATCTAGCAATTATGGATCCTAAGACATTCTCTCTTATCCCGATATGACATCATTTCCTACTAGCTAACTAACTTTTTACCGACCAAATTCCTCTCCAGTAATAGCTCGAATTGTTGCCAATATTTAGTCTAAAGAAATCCTTTTTAGAGTAATACCTTGCTTTAAAGACATGAGAGAATCGTGTTTCAGGTTGAGTTACAAGAATCCATGCTTGCTTACTAACCAAGGCCAAGTTAAAAGATCAATTTGTTAGAAATTGATACCACCAAACTGCTTTGGAGTATAAAGATCTTTCCATCATTCCATGCTCGGATGATCTCTCCTTGATGACCACCAAAGCCCATGCAATAATTTACCAAATCCTCACAAAGACTCAGAGGAAGCAAATATGCGCTCATAGTGTAGTTGGACAAAGATTGAACTACAAACTTTAATATCTCCTTCTTATCTGCCTTTGAAAAGAAACATATCTTTCAACCCTGCATTTTCTTTTATACTTTATCCTTAAGAAAGCCAAACATCTTTTTATCATGACCAATAACAAAGGCATACATAAATAATTTTTTTTTGGGCAATCTACTTTACACCCAACAAAAAACATAAACTTCTTACATAAGTAGGAGTATCAATGCTTAATGAATAGAAAAAATTATTGAAATTAATAATCTAACATGACGCCTTTTCATACCTCTTGAGCATATCATTAATGTTCATACTTCCTCCTTCTTAGCTTCGATAAAAAAAAGTAATTATAACTTGTAAATAGGAGTTTCAAGATTTTGGGAGCACTTCTGGTAATATTACAACCATGGATGAGGCTTTGTTTTTCCTCTTATCCATCAAAGTAGCTAAACCTTTAACAAATACAATAAATAAATATGGGCTCAAAGGATCCCTTTTACAAAGGCTATAGTGCAAAATAATAAGGTTAATTGAGTTTTTACTTTTTCCACCAGGTATGAGAAAGAGGAAACACAAAGTATCATCCAATTAACCCATCCACTATCAAGCATAATTGACCAAAGATACTCCTATTCTATACGGTCATAAACGTTTGACATGTCAACCTTCAGAGCCAAGTAAATGTGAGTACCTCCACCGTTATCATCACATTATCTATTTTCATCCTCCTCTGCACCAAAGTGCTATAAAATTCATAAATAATTGAATGTAGAACTTGACATAATCTGTTAGCTAAAACTTTAACTACAATTTTGTAAGGACTTGACAAAGGTCGATGTGCCAAAGATCACACATAGTAATTGGAGACTTTATTTTTAGGACTAAAACAATGATGGTTTCAAATAGTGATGCTAGGGAAGGAATAAGACCACAACCAATCAACACAAGTCCAATGGATATCAATACCTATGATTAACCTGAATTTTGGTAAGATCACATGGCTCATCGCATTTAAACCCCTCCTCCAATGAACTTCTCTCATGAGTCCCAAATGTGCTCCTATGTCACCCTTGAATGCACAAAATCCAGATTATCACTCTTTTCCTTGTACAAATAGGTGAATAGAGATTCTAAATAGCCCCTCATGACATCCTCTAGCCTATTAGAACAACCACACTAATTAACATTCTTTTCTTAAAGCTTAAGCAACTCATTTTTCCTCTAACATTTTGAAACTAACATGTGAAAAATTTTTGTATTGCATTGCCATTCCTTAACCATCTTACTTTTGAGCACTATTTCTAAGATAATTCTTATTGATATTACATCTTGTAAAGTTGCCTTTTAACTTGAGTTATTTCCTCTAAAACGATAAGACGCTTATTCTAGTTGAATAATAAAGTAGTGTATTATCTTATAAAAAGACATGAACATTATGATTTATGAGTCTAGTCAATTAAATTTAAGTAAATGTTATATAGATAAATTTTCTAACACACTATATGGACATTTATACTGTTTTATTTAGAAGTAAATTAAAAGGTGATATTAGAATGTTTTAAAAGTTTTTGGAAATTAAATAACAAATATCATTGCAAAGCAATAGTATTATAACATGAGGTACAATACAACCATTTAGGAATGGTCAAAAGGGCTAATAAAACCCCTAATATACCTAACTATACAAGACAAAGTTTCTGAAGTGTAGTATAATATACTTCTTATGCGTATGCAAGGTTTTCAACTTCTTCTTATAAATTCCATCGTGTTGCCAAATGTGGGGTACAATGCGTATGAATTTGGTTAGTCGTGACTTGCTCATTTATCAATTGCGTAGTGTCACATAATTCATAATCCTTTGCATTTTCATATCCTTGGAAGGGTCTAATATTCCTTTCTTTTTGGATGTGAAATACTTTTAAATAATTTTACAATATATAATTCTCTTTTAAAATAATAAATTATAAAAAGTTCTAATTTTTATAATAAAAATATAAAATTGTAAAAGTTTAGACTTAAAATATACAATATATAATTCTCTTTTAAAATCTATTTTTTTCTAGGAAGACAATTTGAAATAAAAATCCAAATTGATTAATCTAATGACAATCTATACATTCTTTTTATATTCTCCCTTAGAACTACCAATCTGACTATCATATACTAGATGAAAAGGTTCTTTTACAACATTCATGACTTTTCTTCTAGAAAACACAGAAAAAAGATGCCTTTCATTGGTCACCCACATACAAACATTTGTGCATCGAAAGAGTAGCATTTCTATCTTGTCCTAACTAGATGATGCTAGACCAACAGATAATAATTAATTTGGCCAAACCTATGTTAAAAGCAAAAGTATAAGTTTTAGTTATTTACATGGAACATTTATATTAACAATAGCAATCTTATTTCAGCCACAGATTAAATTCCTTTTAGTTGAGATTCATATTTAGTTTCTTTTCTACTTAGGATCATAACTATTGTAGGAATTTATTTATAATTCAATAACTATTTTTAAAACCCATTTTTGCTTATTCATTAATTGATATTGGAGTACTTCACTCAATTCTTGTCTCTTGTTCTCTCTTTTCTTTCCTCTGCTTTTTAGCTTCTAAGTTAGTCTAAAGTTCTATGTTTTCTGTTTTGCTTGTTCAGCTGAATTCTTGTTAATAGGATTTGCGTTCCATCAGTATTTCACAGAAATAATGCATGTTAATAAGAGTCATATAGTCCCTTTCAGTAAAACATAGCTTCAAAACATACAAAAAATATTTAGCTTTTGATTACATACAAGTACCAATGATGACTTTCTTGAAAGATTTGCAGCCATATAACTTTTTCTCCCTGAAGTCCTGAAAATATAAATGACAAGGAGAATAAGAAACTAAACTGCTCACAAAAACAAGTGCAGGATAACATATAATTATCTTATTTTTTGTACTAACTTGAAAAAGTGAAATGAGTGTGTCTTAGAAAGCATTCTACATGATGTTTGAAGTATTAAGATAAAATGGGGAAAAAAAACTAGAAAGGAAGTAAATTGTTCTATCCATTTAACATGTAATTTGCAGCTCTCATATTCAAAATTCAAGAAAAGAAAATTCCTTTCCTTAAAAGAAAGGATGGTTCTCCCATATTTATATTAATATAGCACATATTATCTTCCAAAAAGTAATGATTTCTTTCAAAATTCTATAATCAAGGAGCTATTTACCTACCAATCATCTTAAGAAGAGACAAAGTAGAAATTTAATACTTGCATATTACAAATGGCATCACGAGATAGGAACAAAATGTAAAATAGTACTCTTGCCAACTTAAGACACCATGTCATGTACAGAGCCGCTTACATTAATTTAGAGGCATCACATGTCATAGTTTTGAAAATTTTGCTTCGAACATTGCTTCTTACATTAGTCAATGCTTTCTTTGTCACATTTTGATTTACTGAAAAAACCCATTATATAAGTATAACAAAAGCGAATAAAGCAAGAATCTATATTCTCACATTTCACGCTTATTATATCCTCCGTACTAGAGCCATCATGCTGGCCTTTGACGTTTCCCCCAAGGTTTGAACATCCCTATTGTTCAAATCACAGATAACAACTAGAGATTCTCTTCCCAATCTAAAACCGAAAGTCCATATTTTTCTTATCAGAAAAGAAACCCAAACTCACCAACCTATTGAGGGATGTGCAGTGAAGGATCTTTCTCTTAATTGAAGATAAAATGAACAAGACTTCTTATAACGCAAAAGAAATTCTTACATACAATCAGTCGAATCCAACATTAAAATAAGAAAAGTGGAGTTATTGATACTGGAGTTACCGTTGCTGTGCCTATAAAAGCTTCTTACTTTTCAAATTTGTTCACATGATCCGTCGTTTATACGCCTGTCTTTCGAATGCTTCGTAATTTCAATTGCTCTGGCTTCCTCACTCTTTCTCTTATGTTCTTATCTTAAAATTATCTAAAGAGCACTTATATTTTTATAGTATTTCAATATTACCCTTATGCTAATCCCTCCTTGAATAAATAAGCAAACATGACCAAGTTGCGATTGCGCACTACTAAAATTTGATTTCTATTTTTTATTTAAGAATTGTTTTTTGAAAAGAAAGCCTTCATTAATTTATTTAGAATAACATTATTTATTTAGAATAGTTTTAGTATAGCTATTAATAATAACATTACGAAAATATTCAACTTTAACCGACTTAAGGCCTTTTTTATTCAAAGGGGCTTAGTTGGCTTTAGATCGCAATCTCTAACATAGCGTTTGGATAGTGTCCCTGTCCACGGGAACAGTGGACAAGCCAGAAAAATCCTGTCTCCGTGAGTGTTTACTTCTTGTCTCTGCGTCCTCGTCCCCTGTCTCCGGGGGACAGGGACACAAATTTTTGTCCCTCCCAAAAAGGGAGGACAGAGACAAGTCGTCCCTGTCTTCAGCCACTATTTTTTACTATTATGTTTATTATTATTATTATTATTATTATTATTATTATTATTATTATATAATTTGTATTTATTATTATTATTATATAATTTTTATTTATAATTTGTATTTATTTTTATTATTATTTTAATAACAAGAAAAATAAACACCAAACATAAAAAGTGAGAAAATGTATAATAATAATAAATTTGAATAATAATAAATACAAATAGAGTAATAATAATAGTAATAATAATTAGACATCACTAAAAAATTAATTTTAACTATTAAATTATTTAAAATTATACATTTTAAAATTAAATTCTATTTAATAATAATTATTAACTCAATAACTGATGATT
>JAOQMQ010000009.1:4106429-4121246 GCA_027563845.1 Erythroxylum subrotundum | reverse complement strand
GCAGTTTATAAGAAGCGTCCATGTGATTTAAATTTACCTTTAAAAGTCCTTGTTCTTTGATAATTGACAAAACTGATATTTTTGTCAGCATTTTACACTGTCAGTTATTAGTATAATATTGCAATTGAAAGGATGTGGAATTTTTGTTTACTATAGCAGATAAAGGTGAAAGACATAACATGTGGAAAGCAACCTATTTTTGTAATTGTCAAATTCAAGCATAGATGTTCTCTTAAAACAGCAAAACCAATGGGTTTTTGGAGAAATTAAAACTAGCTAGTGCTTAGTTTCAACACCTTCAATTGAATGATTCTGGTACGTGTAGGAGAGAAGATGATTGGTTTGCGACTTTAGGAAGATCTTGCATTCATATGACCTGGAGCGACCGGGGTGCCATATCTCTAGAGGTATCTACCGCATGCATCATTGCTAATTTTTTCATCAAGGTTTATATTGAGGGGTTTATTTTCTTTTAATTTGGAGATAAACAGAAGTTTTGCTAGTTCTATGTACTCAATTTGCATAGTTCTGTTCTGAAATGTAATACTTTTTTGTGCACTTATTGTATAGAATGCTTAACAATTAAAGGAAAAAGGGATATTTAAATTTACTTAATTGAAGTATCCTTTTTTCTTAAACAGTTTTCTTAATGTTACCAGGGCCTAGGCCTACAAGTTGTGGAAAGGGTTGAACAGGCTGAGTTTGTACTGGCTCATGGTACAGAAGCCCTGGGGCAATCTTCTGGTGCCACTTGCCCCACCAGTCTTGAACATCTTGAACAAATATTGGAACGCTGTGCAGCTAAAAGAATTCCAATGGTGGTAGCCAATCCTGACTTTGTGACTGTTGAAGCTAGAGAGCTGCGAGTCATGCCTGGTAAATGGTTTTTGCCATATTATCTTGAGCAATGCTTCTTATTCTAATGTATTTGGCCAAAGTTTATGAAATAGCTTTTAACAAGCCTACATATGCGTGCTTCATTTGGTAATTGAAGATGAAAATAGAACAATTTGTGAGAATCAAAGTCATTGAAGTTGGCTGTAATTTGATTGGGATATTGTTACTGGTAATCAAGCTACAGCATGTTACTCTTCAGCCGTGATCAATTTCTTGCTGCTTTTCCTCGATCATTACTTTCTATGTTATTGGCAAGGTTGATATTTATTCTTTTCTGACTATGCAGCAAGGTATATTATTTTTATTTCCATTTTCATTTCTGATAGTTTACACTTTTTCCTCAGCTGCTATTGGTTTGATGTAAGTTTCGTCAATTGTGTCAGGTACATTGGCTGCCAAGTACGAGAAACTTGGGGGTGAAGTGAAATGGATGGGGAAGCCTGGTGAGGTACTGTAATCTAATTTGCCATTTTCACTCTATCTTTCTCGCCTACTTTTCTGCGCACGTATACAAAACAGCCTTTCATAAGGATGTATATGCTTTGGAGTGGACCACCACTAGTTTCTCTTTTGATATTTTGTATGGCTTTATAGATACATAACGATCCTCCACACGTCTATTTGAACCCATCAGTCTATATATGGCAGATTTGAATCTTTTCAAGATTAGCGTAGTTGATATCTAGGTATTCTTTACTGTTTTGTTAAGTGCATGCTCTTGTTACCTTGCAGATGATTTACAAATCAGCCATGGCCATGACTGGTATTGATGCCTTTGACACTATTGGTGTGGGTGACTCACTTTTCCATGACATCAAAGGTGCAAATGTTGCTGGAATTCAGTCAGCATTTATAACCAGTGGGATTCACGCAACAGAGCTTGGAGTTGGTGGTTTCGGCGACAGGGCAGACTTATCTGCTGTAAAATCCCTCGCATCAAAGTATGATGCAATTCCATCGTATGTGCTACCAGCATTTACATGGTAGAGATTCTTTTTGGTAAGCACATTTTTGGGATCTCTCATTTACTCGGCTCATGATAAACCAGCTATTGCTGAAGATGAATATTTTAACGCTGTTGGAAGTGATTGGCAAATATCAAAGATGGTGTAAATCAACCTGGATCTATTCTCATGCCTTACCCTTCTGTCTTTTGTGTATAAGCTGTGGTGATTTCGAGATTGAGTTTCCATTTTCTGGTATCAATAGCAAATCCATGGTCTCCTACCTTCAAGGGCTCCTATACCTGAGTGAATATCTTATTAATTATGAGGGCAAGTTTTGGCTACGGATCAACCGTGACCTGTTGATTATTGGGAAGAATGGCTTTCTTTTTCGTCTTGAATTTGAATGGTGCACAGATAACAAAGGTTGTCTTATAGATTTTCTATTTAAGTTTCGTTTAGTAAGAACCTAACCATGCATGCCAGTTTTAACTTGCTTGCCACAAGGCGTCGATGATCATAACAAAACGAGGAATGCCAACTGGAAGATCTTAAGGATTGCTTAGTCCAACTGTGAGATTCTAGTAAAATAGAGTAGGGCTTTTCTTTTTCACCGTGTTCTGGTTAATTTAACTTTGGTGTATTTGTAAATGCGTTGATTGCATTTGGTTGGAATTTTAGTCATAATATTTAAAATTAAATTCAACTTTTGAAATTAGTTGACTTGCAATTCATTCAACTTGAAATTTTTCATTAGAAAACGATGAATTTTTGAAAAGTAATATACATTACGTTATAAACTAAAAATATCAAATTAATTTGTTACATCTGTAATAAGTACAAAAATGAAATATAAAGATATTGTGAGTTGCTGATAAATTATGGCCTTAGGACTTCTAAATGAAAGTTGGGTTTCAACTTATTATTCTCTATGTATCAAGATGATTTACAATCGGGTTCTTTGATGCTTTATTGTTCTCTTATCATCTGGGTAACTGTACTTTTCTAAAGATAAAGAGATGATATATTTCGTTATATTTTAGTTTTAAATTTTTTTTAAAAGTCGAGTTATATTTTATATTTTATTTATGTATTTATTGTAATTTTACTTACATAATAATTTAGCGTGCTAGTTTTACTTATTTACTCTTTAACCTTCATTACTCTTTTATTGTCATATCTGCATATGGGTCTATCAGAAACAACCTCTCTATTATGTAGGGGTAAGGTTGCGTACTATCAGACCTCCTCAGATCTCGCTTTATTGCGAGACTTTGGACTGAGTGTGATGATGATACAAAATAAGTTTAAAGTATTTGACCATATATTTTGTTATTTAACAATTTATAACAATTTTTACCAATGTGGTACTACCACTTCTCTTAAAACTTCTGCAATCAACTAAAGGAAAGGTAAAATCCCAAAATATAAAATAACTAAACAGATAAATCCCAAAATATAAAATAACTAAACTAATTATACAAGAAATTTTCTTTTTTAACCATTTCATTGAACTATCTCACTAATTTATGGAAATATGAAATAATTTGTTGTTGCAAAATAAGATTGGGAGATACATTTACACTTCTTCTTAACTATGTTTCATCTTTAAAGCTCAAAAGAATATGAGTTACAACCAGTAATTGATAGAAATTAATTATGATCAAAGCTAATTCCTAGTGGGTACATATTCCTCAGCTAAAAGTGCACTGTGGATTTCAATGTTTACAATAAAAGACAGAATAGACTGTAACGTTTTAAAACATTCAAATTGAACCTCAACGTTTTTAAAACATTCAAAATATACCTTAAATGATAAAAAATTTAATGGAGTTAATTCCCCGTTAGCGGCATGACATTATTTTTTATTTTAATAAAAAGTAGGTCTTGCTATCGTATGACAGTGAAAACTTATTGTTTGAAATGTATAATAGTGAGTCCCACCTAAAATGTATAACAGTAGCCCTCTGTCACATGACAGTGAGACCACTTCTGGATTAATTTTTTAAAAAGCTAATTATGTGATAGTAAGATCTACTTTCTATTAAAATAAAAATAATTCCATGTCAACATCATCAACATGACATTTAACTGACGGAGAGTTAACCTTATCAAATTTTCTATTCATTTAGAATCTATTCTGAATGTTTTAAAGATATTAAGGTTCAATTTGAATGCTTCAAAATATTAAGGTTGAAGTTGTATTCTACTGTAAACGCTCGGATTCAAAATATACTTTTGACCCATATGTCTTTAACTTAGTTGATTCTTAGGTTTGATTGTTCCTATAGTTCTACAACCTTTGCTCATTTCTCATCAAGTTTGGACTGACATTACTATGGATTCCATAGACGGTCTTCTAAAATCTTATGAATATTTGGTGATCATGACTGCAGTGGATTGTCTTTGTAAGTACACTCACTTTATTCCATTGAATCATCCTTACAATGCTCCCAAAGTAGCTCAATTGTTTATATAACTTACGTATACAAACTCTGATATGCATGTCACTATTATTTGTGATAAAGATCCTATCACTAACTTAAGGATTACCTTTAGTAATATTGTCAAGTTACCATCCATAAACAGATGGCCATAAACAGATTCTTGACCTTCTTTCTCTCCTCCCTGTCTTCTTAGCTGAACTTTTATTTCTAAATTTCCCAAATCATAAACCCTAATTGTTTTGATCTTTACACACAACAAGGTCTTCGCCTTATAACAGCATCTGGGGTTTTCTCTTTTCCCAACAATGACAAAATAACCAGTGATCCTGAATGGATGATGCTACAGGTTAGTTAAGCTAGGAACCACAAGTCTGCAAGTCAAGAAAAATGTCTTCCGGAATAAATGTAAGCCTAACCTAGGATATGAGGTCTAGGTACTGAAACTTGATGTAGAACCTAAGCTGAACTGGGTAACAAGTGTTGGGGCAAATTACATCAAAGTATAATATAGGAGAATGATTTAACGAGATTTGATGGCTTTACAATCAATAAACGTATCCAACTGAAGTTAAGACGATTTGATTTTTGCAGCCATCTCCTCAGCACATGGCATGTCAAGGGCATTTTCTTTGTACATAAGAAGCTCCATGCTCGTCATATCTGCCATGCGGATATTTTCAGTTATATTTTGCTTTCTCATGTTTTAACCAATCCTATTTAAAAGATTCTTCATTTTTCACTTATAGGAGTTAGCAAAACAGCTCATGCTACAAAGACACTCCAGAATCCAACTTACTCAGTTCTGGAGAACCACATCTGTTGAAAGGAACCAAGAGATGCCAATATGCTCCCTCCTATCCAAACACTTCCATAATTACAGAGCAGATATGTTAGGCGATGATATGAAACAGTAAAGAAAACAATAGGCACATTTCTAGATACAGGTATTAGCTTGGTGTTTGTACTAACATTCATACATGCACTGTGTCTAACTGTATTTCGAGTTGATTTTAACTCTATGGACGCACTTTAGTTAAGACATTTAGAGGTGGGTACAGTAAAGAATGCAATAAAAAGCATAATCAGGAAACAGTATGCGTCAGATGCAGAAGCTCACACAACGTCTTTTTACCTTAAGAGATTCATGTCCTAGTTCACCAAAATTTCTAACAATTAATATCATCTACAACAAAGCCATGCTCCAAACTCAGTAAAAGTGGACAGCATATAACTACGGTTTTTGCTCAAATGTGGCATTAAACTGTTGTTGAGAAAACAAATCATACCAAGTGATGAGTTTCTAGAATGAGAGCAAGGTGAGGGGTAGAAAGAAGACAAAAACCTGAATCTCCTTTCAATTGCATTTCCACTCGCCAGCACTTTGACTCTAGCAGCTTGAGGTGATTCCTTCAAATGGTTGAATCACCATGTATTATAACGCAAGTGAAGAGACTTGCATATCATTGCACAAGCACATTTGCTAAGCAGACATGTTTTTGTACTTATATGGATGCAACAAAGTAGTAAGCACACGTTTCCTTACAGATGAGAAGTATTTCATTTTTGAGTCATATATGTACCTAGCTAGTGGCATTAAAAGTTAGTTCAAGGTTGGGATCCTACACATAGGAGACAAGACAGACAGTATCAATGGTGTGCAAGCTTCCTTCAGGAGCTAATAAAACCATCAATATTGACAACCATATAGTGTGGAATTGGTCAAGATGCAAACATAGGAGCATATTGATCATGTAACGATAATATTTATAGACAACAAAAGGAGGAGGAATAAAAGTATTTTACTTCAAACAAATCTTTCTCTAGCCGCTCCTTCAACTGTTGCATTGATGCTGTACCACCAGCAAGCTGTAACAAAGATGAGAAGAAAAGGATCAAATCATTGCAGAAGCGAAACCCAGTAATTTAGCAATCATGATTGTGTAAACCATAAGCACCCCACAAAGCACCATCTGAACCCAAACAGAATATCCAAATGCTTGAAACAATTAAGGCAAGAAATCCATGCATCCCAAGAACTCCCCATATTTATGATTTGCCAAGGTGCTTATGTAGATCCTTGCTTTCCAGATTGTAGTTACTAACAGGATTATCTTTCACCATACACTTACTACATGGAATTTTAAAAGGGAAGTCTTTTTGTCATCTTTGGCTGAAAGGCAACTATTATGAAAAAATAAATACCACTTATTTTAATCTGAAAAATTAATTGAGACACTTAATCAACAATAGTGAAATGTAGTACTTCAGATAAAAAGAGGGGGGTGTTGAAGGGAAGAGGGGCAAAATGTTGAGAAGTTTGCATAAATAGTTGTCCACCATGTAAGAATTCATAAATTAAAGGGAAGGAAAAACAGAAACCACAATGAGTTACCAGTATACTGCTAAACAGTTCTCTCCGAATGTCCACATCGCACTTGTTAATGCTTTCCAAAACCTGCGAAAGGAATAAAAAGATAGTAAATAGAAGTTGGAGAGAAGAAACCCAATTACTTTTATGTCCAAGAAAGGAACAAATTATACAGATAAATTTTTACCATTTGTGGCAAACCACGGATGTAAGAAGTGATCTCCGCAAAATTCTCCATTCCGGGAATTGTCTGACATACAGATTCAGAAGAAGTATAGCCAAAAGATGCTTAAAGAAAACTTCCCAACATAAACATTTCAAAAATTCAGTGAATAAATGTGAATTCACAATTAGCAGATCATTTAAAAGTATTTTAGATTCAGTGAGTAAACTCAAACAAAGGTAGCGCTAAACATCAGGGATTGATGATTCATAGTAACATTCAAAGCTTCTTTGCAATTACATGAGCATGTTACAACTTAAAACCCATGGAGCTTCCAAGTTAGGAAACAGATAACCATAAAAACCTCTGAATTCATGTACAAGCATATTCAGAAATATTCCCCATCACTCACTAACAGAAGAGATTATGCATACTTCAGCTTACTTCTTAGGGTTCAATTCTTGATTGACCATCCGCAGAAAAGCTTATGAGTTAGTCAAAAACTATTCTGAATTACATGTCAGATTTTCTAATAAATATAGGTTAAAATAAGTAAGCCACAAACCTGAACCAGAGATGGGTTGAATAAAACATCTGGAATCTTGAATCTATCAGCTCCTATTTCGATAGTCCTGATTAGCATTTGGATATGCAAATGAGAATTCAAATAACAAACAGACGCAATGCAGTTGAAAAGCTAACCATAATATATCAAACTGAGGTACAACGAATTGTAAGGAGCTTACTGCCCATCAGGAAGCTCATATGAAGTCATTGGTATATTTGAGTATGCCGCTTCTGTAATTTTGTAGTTGAGATACAGAGATGTGTTATAAAAACATTATGTACTTGAAGCATCAAAGCGTAAAGAACATTTCAAAGGTTTTATGCGCAGCATCCATGACACAATCAACACAATGAACCAAGAGCACATAATTGTTATATTCAGCAAAGCAGAAGAGTTATTCATCATAATTTGCTAAGGGTATCAATTACCCCCTTTGCATACAAATTTGCTGAAATTCAAATCACAGTTTTAAGAAAGCCAAGCTATCTTGCTTAGAAATTTTGTTTTCCCCCGAAGGGGAAATAATAAATCCGCTTTGAACTATGTTCATAAAACCTCGTAATTCCATTTATCATATAATGCTGATAGAGACCAATCAGCCAAATAAATTGGGAACAGGCTTAAATCACGTGATATAAAAATAGTTATCAAAATTACTAGAAGTCAATCATCTCACTCTCTCACGTATTAGAAAATGGTAAACAATCTGTCTCATACTATTTACTTAAATTTGTCATTGGGCGTAAGCCTGTGTTCAAAAAGCTCTAGGACATCAAATCATTTCAGGCAAGTAAAGATGGCATTAAACTTCACTTTTCTCCCAGCATGACATATTGAGAAGGACCATAATTTTGGTAAATACAAGGTTTCGGTTTACGCCTGACAAAATGATAAAACCAGAAAAACAATAAAATAATCCAAAACATTGGCCCCCATAACACAGTAAAAGCTGCAGAAGCACTAGCAAAACTATAATGCCACAATGAGAAAATAAAACCTGCAAATGTTAAAAGGCAGTTACAGGTCTCTGTGATATGACCTTAAACTACAGCATTGTCATGACTCTGGACAGAATTGCTGAAAATGCTTGCCATAATCAACACTGACACTGTTTCAAGAATTATAGAAACCAATTGAAATGACTGCATTATCAGGTTATTTAACACCATAATACTATTTAGTCCCTTTGGTTTGACTTTTCCCAGTACAGTCCAACTATTAAGAACATAGTTATAAAGGCCCCCACATTATGAAAGAAAAGGAAAAATACCATCATATGGTGTATCAGGGGCTCGACACACGCATTCCTTGATATCACTTGCTATTACCCTCTACATTGAAAAAGATCAGGATCCAGATAAGTTCAGACATCAGCACATATGTACAACATTTCATCTCTACAAAGAGGAACATTAAGCTAAGTAGAATGCCTGTGAGTAGAGCTTGTAGCTTTCAGTTGTATTTGGAAAATCCAGATCCACTATCTGTGAGGTTAAGAAAATGAATTTGGAATGTCAAGATGAGATGTACAGAGAATAACTTCACATAAGAATTGTCTTTAAATGAAAACAAAAATATGTCCAGAAAGAGAAACAATAGGACTACTTCCATCAAAGAAGCAAAAATTAGAAAAGGATATTTGGAAAATCAGGATCCACAATTTTGAGGTTCAGGAAATGAATATGAAAACTTCAAAGCAAGATGTGCTATACAATCTCCTAAATAACCTCATATGGGCAAATGGAATGATGTTAAACATAGTAAGCATATTTAGAGAAAGATTTTGAGGTTCACTCAAGAAAAGAATGGAAGAAACAGATTTTATCAGCGGCTTTTCCTTTGCTGGTGATCTCCATGCCAAATGGCAGAGCATCTTCAGTAATTAGAGAATCTATGGTGATTATTATTTGCTGAAAATTCATATTCTGATCTTGATTCCTCGAATTCAACAGATACTACTGCCGAGAAAGTGCTTTTATGTGTGGTGGGACTGTTGGCAGCTCTTATTAAAAGATCAATTAGAGCCTTTGAACCTATTTGCAAACGGTGCTCAGGTATTTCAAGACATGAAGAGTTTGATAAGGGGAGAAGATAAGAGAGTAGAAGATGAAGAAAAGTGCAAGGAAGTGGATGCTTTGGCACACCATAAAGTGACACTACTGAACAACAAATAGAAACACTTAAACAGCAAGCTTAAAAAAACTGAACAATAAATCAGAACACAAGAAGAGCAGGCTGAAGCAACAGGACAACAGGCTAAAATAACAGAACAGGGAGCTGAAAAGATTAACCAGCAACTACTAAGGGTTACGGAACTTGTTGGCTCAAAACTTGACGATATTCTTGGTGTTGAGGAAACAACTAACCAAGTTGATGCAGATACTGTTGTAGTGGGTGATGAAGGTGAAGTAGATTTAAATGAAGATGCAAAATTAACATAGTATATGAATAAAGGAGAAGCTGTGAGTGCCTTTGCAAAGTCAAAATTCAACAATGATGGCAAGTTAATGCTTCTGACTACAACAAGCAACAATACTTCTGTTCTTGATGCCTATGTTGTAGAGAAGCCATGTGTTTGTTATGGAACCATCTAAAAATACAACTGTCAAGGCAAATTTTACCATAAATGGCCAATATGTGAAGCTATGCTCAGAAGATGGTACACTGCATGTTTGGAATATCAACACAAGTAACGAGGTGGCATGCTGGAAAAACTACATAGGAATTACATTCTCTTTGAAGCAAGGGCAGTAGTAGGGGGAAAAAAAAAGGAAGAAATGCTTGACATCATTTAGTTGTTGAGATTGATTTTCATCAAGTTAGAGAGAATGATGCAAAATAAAGACAAAATTTATTACTTAGTTTTCCTTATAAAAAAGGAAAAATATTTCTAATTTATTTTGGCTTTATTAGCTTTGGGTCAAGTTTACTAAGGAATAACAAGAATCTTTACTAAATAGGATTCTATTCATATTTTAAAGTTTAGTAGGTTTTCTTATTCCACTAGAATTAGGTTCCGAGAATATCTTTTTATCTATATGTAATCAACCTTTCAAAGAAAAAACACAAGCGTGAATTTTCTCTACAAACTTTGGATTTCCAAGTAGAAGAAATGTTGTTTTATTCTAAGAGTAATTCTTAGTTTCATATCCTAAAGGCGATTCCTAGAACTACTCATTATTGAGTTCTCTCCTAAAATCCCAGCAATTGTAACTAAAAATTTCCAGCATCCTTAATCTGAATCTTCAACAGCCTATACTTCAATTGCAACAGCTTATTCAGATCTCAAACTAAAAATTCTAGCCAGCTCAGCAAATTTCAGCAGCCCAAAATTCCTAGTTTTTTGTAAGTTCTAGCTACTAATTTGGTATCTCTTCCATTCGTCCTACGTCCTGGTGAGGACGCAGTTCATAGTTAGCACTCCCACTGGAGGAAAAATATGAAGAAAAAAAAAAGTAGTGGACGAGAATCACCAGAACAGAAGCAATACTTGCTCCTCTGGGAATGCAGATTAATATTGACCAAAATCATCTTGTCAAATTTTAGGAATACTCTGTTGGAAATGACGTACTAATTCTCAAATTTGTCCATCTTTCCTACAAATGTTATCAAGTTATCTACCACGACGATATAATGAGTTGTAAAAGCACACAATTTCTTCCAAATAAAATGACAAAGAAAAGGGGATGATAATCATATCTGGCTTAACACAAGTAGAAATATATATGTTTTGAGCATACCTGAAAATCTCCTGGGCGTATTTCTTTTCTCTTGAAAGAGTACCTGGGTTTTATCTAAAATAAAAAGTATAAGATCATCTTCCAAAGAAAATCATATCCCATTTAACTAGCCTCTAGGTATATATGCTCATCAATGGTCACTCACCTTTATACCTTTGCTCTCTAAACTTTTCATCAGGCAATCAGTAAGAAATTCTCCTCCAACAGGAGTACTAGTCACTGCCTACAAAAGAAAATTAGTGAGAGGAAAAACTGCCAATTTTGACACTGACCAATAAGTCCATGTATCCCAAAGTTCAAATAATATAAAACAGGAATTTACATATTTTCTTGATTGGATGAAGAGAGGTACCTTTTGAAGGACATAACCATCGTGTACAGGGGCAATTGTTGTTGATCCTCCACCACTGGCAATAACATTACAAACTTAAGAGTGTATAAATAAAGATTAATGGTTTTAAAAGTTTTAAGGGTTTTACATTGTCTACAAAGCAATAAACTCTAGAAACAATGGTGGTAAACATCCTACCAATCAACAACTAGTGAGGTAGCGCGTCCGGACGCAAAAGATGTGAGAACCTGGGATTTTAAATGTGTTAGTGACAGCAAACCATTATCAAAAGTTGTTAGGATAGGACATGGAAAATAAGTATGTCATCAGTTATATAATCAATATAATCATCAGTTATATAATCAGTATAATACAAGTTGGAGATATAGATAAAGGATGGACTAGGGAAATACAGCATTTTTGGCCAAGAATAAGGCAGGAACATTGTACTTTTCAAACATAATCTCGGCTGTCCTGTCATATATGTGACAATCACCATCATTAGCAAATAGAGCAGAATGATAATACTGTTTAATCCTCCCTTCACACCTCTATCATAACCATAATGAATGACAGATCCTACAGATACTGCTAAGTGGAATTAATAATGAAAGAAGGAATATAAAGTATTGGATGTGGCAACAAAATCACCTTTCTCTCTGTTGCTGAATGTTGGTTGAGGGTTCTGCAAGTAGCATTGGATGCTCCTTAGGATCAACTAGTAGACATGTCCTAACGTACATAAAAACAAATTGATCACCAAGAAACACATAATAACTCGAGAAGAAATAAAATTAACGTACACTGAATACCAAGTAATAGCTCTTCTCTTCACAATTACCTGAGAGCATGGTCCCATATACTATCGGCAATATCCCAGTCAACAACAACTCCATCCTTTAAAGGAGACAGTACCTAATGAAACAGCAGAACAAACAACAAAACCACAAAACTGTAATGTCTCACATTGAGATGAAATTACGAAAAAAAAAAGGACAAAAAATTTAGAAATAGCGAACCTCCATATGATCGCGGCGAAATCCCAAGGACTGTGATCCCACAAATAGTTTGCGGTTTAGCTTAGGCTTGTCAGAATCCTTCGCATCGTTCTTAGCATCCTTCTCGTTATTGGCAGGCTCATCAACTTCCATTGTATCGATTGACCCCACAACCTTTATTAAAAAAGTTTAAGAGGGAAATTACAACACGAATAAAAGTTCAAAAATTGACACTTAAAACATAGCAAGAAACAGAAACATTAGACACAGAGAGGGAGACTGACCGAAGGGAAAACTGCCTTAGGAGAATCCTCGCCGGCATAACCGGCCTTGCAAGTGTGAGAACCCAGGTCAATTACTATAGCTGATACTTCGTCTGTTGTTCACAGAAACACACGCAAGAATTGATTTTTTTAGGATTAAGAATTGAATTTGTACAAAAGGCATTGTGGAGATTTGTTCACTTACCACCTCCATACATTGTTGATAGCGAGTGAGATCGAAATGAGCGTATTAGGGTTTTAGGAGTGACCTCGGACGGGTTATGGGTTTAGCTAAATTTTAGATTTTGATTTGGTGAAAACAATTTGGATGACGAGAATGGTGTACGGTAAAGGGGTCTCAGGCTACTAGGCTAGGCTGTTAAAGACAGTAATCTGTCTGTTGAACTAAGCCCTGCTGAAGTCTCCTGAAAACTCTCTTATGCTCTAGCAAATCCTTTACTAGAAATGCTTGGATTATAATTTTGTTCACGCCCAATCCAAAATCACGCAATAAAATGATATTCGGAGAGGTTTAATAATAAGCAATCTTATTTTTATATAATAAAAAATTTATTTTTTATAAGCCATATGCAGACGTGACATAAAAATAACGATACAAGTTAATAAAATAAATAAGTAAAAACTATCACTCTAAAAATTTAAGTAAATAGAATTACAATAAGATAGATAAGGATACACTAAAATAATAATAATAATAATAATAATAATAATAATAATAATAATAATAATAGTTTGTATGGAGTTACTAGGCTCACTTACTATAGTACTTAATGTTTGACTATCCATTTATGTTAATTAGACATTAAATATGAGAATAATGCATTGTAAATTTAATTATGTTAATAACAGGAAGTAAATTGTTTCTATAATTTACTTCTGACGATCCATTATATGATGTTATTGAAGCTCCTCTATCACCAATTGTTGCTCTTGTAATAATACAATGAGTATCATAAAAGTTTTTTTGAAAATAAAATTTAGAAATAACTTTGAATATGTTCAAAGTTATGAGTTAAACAAATATGTGATAATTGCAATGCAACAATAAAGGGCCTTTTAGCTCTATTTATGTTTTTCTATGGTAGTTTTTAATTTTTAGTTTTTAGTTTTCGTTTTTTTTTAAGCATAAATCTATTTGGTTGGTAATGTCATATAGTTTTATTTAATGATAATAATTACATATTAAATAAAAACAATAAGATAAAATATTTTTTAATTAAATTTATTTTAATATATTATTAGTATAAATTATTATATTTTATTAAAATAAGTAATTTAATAATTTTTATTTATTTATTTTTGATATATTTTTAATTATTAAATCAACATTTATTTAAATTTTATGTTTTAGGGATATCTTAAATTTAATTATATTTATGAATAATTTTAAATTAATTTTATTTAATTTAATTATAAAATTTAAATAAAATTATTGAATAAAATTAAAATATTCATAATTTTTTGTAAAAAATAATATTAAATAGTTATATATATTATTAAATTAAATTATTCATAATTATTAATTAATATATTAAATAAATTAAAACATATTTTGCCAATAATAAATCAGATTTTGAAGAAAAACGAAAATAGAAAACAAAAATCACCTTTTATGATTTTCATAAGTTACAAAAACGGGAATAAACTAAAGCAAAAAACATAAATGAAAATTTCAAATAAACATGTTTCTTTTAACTTAATTTGAAAACAAAAACCCAAAAAAATGAAGAAAAAAAAACAATTCCACTTTTTTTTTGTAATTTTTAGTTTTTAGAGTTTATTTTTAGTTTTTATTTTTTATTTTTCTTTCAAATAAAAACAAAGATCTGTTTGATTGTTAATGTCAATATAGTTTTATTTTTTATCGCTGATAATAATTACCTATTAGAAAAAAATTAAAGATAAATTATTTTTAATAAAAATAAATTTATTTAATCTCTGATATAATATTTATTAATAAATTATTAATAAATTTATTTTATTTTATTAAAATAAATAATTTAAAAATTAAATTTTATTTAAAAATCAATATTTATTTTAAATATATTTTAATTATTAAATCAAATTTTATTTGGAA
>JAOQMQ010000009.1:4060808-4091331 GCA_027563845.1 Erythroxylum subrotundum | reverse complement strand
TTTTTGGGTTTATCAAGAGCAGTCAGGGTCTAAGTCTTGGTCAGTGTACGCTCACCACCAAAGTGAGTTAGCAGTCAGTATCCGGATTAGGATTTCAGCTAGCAGTAGCCGTCAGCGTCCCGGGGAATGGGCCATCAGTCAGGGCTCGTAACCCGGGACCGCCGGGCTCCGGGAGCGGGTTCCGACACTAATATTTTGGATTACTAGAACATAAATAAAAACAAATAATTGGATCACAACAATCAATCAATTAATGGCATTAACAAAATAATCAATTCATGTTAAGGTATCGAAATAGGGTTCATCTAACTTAAATACTAACTAGATGTTTAATTACACATAATTGAACATGAAATCAAACATACATTGAAAGAAAAACAAATAGAAAACAATAGGTTCATAATTATAAATCTCCCTGAGTGTCTTCTATCGAGTATTCTTGCGATGTAGAGGCATGATCTTGTATTCCGATGAATTTATTGATGATTCCTTCATGTTTTCCACTTCTCTAGACCAAAATCACCTTTTTGGACGTTCTCCATGAATGAAAATCACCTCCCCTCAGTCTCTTCCTTTCATTAGTCGCCGAAAACATCTTTTTATATTAAAAACTATGGTTTTTGGGACTTATATAGTCTGGTACACGACTGTGTATGTCCAAAACGCCTGAAAATCGCGAAAGTGCATGACCAACACTCCTTTCAGCTTGTTGATTTTCTATTTTACGCCAAGTTTTTGTTCGAATTATTCTCCTTTAAGTTCATGGAAGTAATTATAACCTCTAAACACTTGAAGTATACCAAATATACAATAAAATTATAAAATATCATGCAAAAATGCATCAAATATGAGGTAAAATTATGATCAATTATGTATCTATCAATAACTGTATGATTTATGCCAAATTAACATACACTATCACTTACATGCTTGTGTAGCTGATCATGTATAACCACACAACCTTAATTTTGCAGTATAAAAGGGCATTTAAAAGGCCAAAAAGGGTACGGAGATATTCAAGAATCAAAAGAAGGCAAATTCCTTTCCCTTTGAAAAGTTATGAGGAGCTAAACTTCATCTTTCTAGTTCAAAAGAGATATCAAAGCCGATTAACATGTTTGAGCGTTAATTAATCTAGTGATGTTGTTCTTAACTCTCTTTTGAGATTGATTTTTAATGTTTTGGATTTATATATGAAAAGTTTATATAGGCCTACTAGATTATTCATGTATGAAATCATTTCAACAATAATCAATATACTTCTAGTTCACTTATGGTAAACTAATGGTCGATCATCGTTAGGGATAATATAATATAAATAAAAAATATAGATGAATGGTTCCTTTCGAAGAAGAAAAAGAATAGTGATGATGAGTCATGAGTTATTAAAAAAATCTAGTCTTTTTTGTATAATCAAGAATATAATTAATTCATTTTCTCAACTCAAGTCCAGGAGTTAGTATTTTAAATGCAAATTAAAATGTTCAATCTTTTTCTCCTCGGACACCCGCTCGCAGACGCTCAACTCAATTATCACGGGTATACTCGTGCTCTTAAATCGGAACTAGTTTGTTGTTCATCGACACGTTTACCAAGAGAGCAATAGATACGCGGATTGACTCGTCACCCAGGTAACCCAATCTGACATTGGTGTCACTTATTTTGAATTTCCACCTATCGGATGCAATCGCATCCTCTGAGGATACGTCAGGGATCTGTTTCTCCAAACTTGTTTTGTAACCGATTTATTCCTTTTCCCTTCGTACCAAAAAAAAAAAAAGAGTTTAATCTTTTGACATTTTCTTTGGAGTAATTACAAAAAAGAGGAAGAAAACAAATGAAAATGGATAAAATAAGATGTGCCATCGTATATTCTGCTACTTTCCTTAAAATTTGATCCTTCCTTTTCTTCCAACATCAAGCAAGCAGGCAGCTAACCTACAACCGCAGTGCACCAAACTTCTCGTGTTTACTCTATTTTGACCGCCGGATGATGGGAAAGCAGCGTATACTTAAATAGCCGCCCGATTAACAGCTCCCCCAACGCACGGACAAGGCAATAGAAAAGCTTCGATCATACTTGCAATCGGAGAGATCCAAAAGTAATCTAATCGGACGGATCTCCGTTATTAGGAGGAAATTGAGAAAGAGAAGTAATTTGGGCTTGTGGGGATCGTCATGGAGAAAGAAGAGAAGGTAGTAAATGATCAAGACGCTGAAGAAACAGAAGCCATTGAGCTTCTTCTCTTTCAAGTTGCTGAATGCTACGCTTACTTGGTAATTTCTTTTTCAGTACAGTGAAATGATTTTGTTTGCTTGTTTTGATTTTTGTTTGTTTGTATTTTCTATTTACATTTTGAGGATCTAGGAACTTGAAACAAGTTATTATGGTTCTGCAGGTGACCTTGATGCTTCTTATTACGATATGTAGTAAAATTAGGTGACCTGTGAGCTACGTCATGTCAATCTGGGCACCTTTTGAAATTGAATTGGTTGATAGGTTTTTTGCGGAGTCTTATGTTCATGGATGTTTTCGAAATTCATATTAATTATAGATTGGTATCTGTTTGGTGGGAGTTTCTTAATGTCGAATTGAGTAAAGTGACTTTAGTTGGGCATTATTTGTCTAAAATGGGAATCATTGAGTCGCTGCTCGGGTAGATTTTGATATAGTTGGTTAACGGTTTAAAGAAATCACTAATGCTTGCCGATGTAATGATAGAGCTTGAATTAAATATGTGTGCTTACTGTTACTAAATGCATTCCTTAGTGGGCTTGTACTCCTCAAATTGTGATGCCTTCATGAACTTCAAGGCAATTGCTTTTGTCTTCAATTGGATGATTCAATGTTACTTCTTTCATTCACATAACACATCTACTTGAAGACAATGATAAGATGATGCACAACTGACTATTGTGGACGTAGTTAAAAGTGATATTTGTCCTGGAAGTTACTCGTACATCTGATTTTATCTGTTAACTTTGCAGATACCACCACGAAAAAGTGCTGCTTCTTACAGGTTCTTGCTCAACTTGTCTAATTCTTCATGTTATTCATCATAATTCATTTCTGAACTACACCTTCGATATAACATTCCTGTTTTCTTCTCTTCTTGGCCTACTGTGAAAACTGAAATATGTTATATCCTATTCAAGTACAAGTTTGCTGAGATGGTTTTGTCTTTGGAAGATTTTGCATTTTATCGGTGTTAGCTTGAATGTGTTTCTGAATTTGGCTAGGAGCTTAAATGATATAAAGAATGAAGACAGGGGACCTTCAGATGGTCTAAGTAAAACAAATAGCAGAAACATCTATATAACTTGAGAGATTGACAATCCTTTGATAAGCGACTTCATATGACTCGAAGTTGAAAGGTCAATAAATTCTCTGAGTCAAATCCTTGAAGGCTAAATTAAGGACTTGAAATCACTTTAAATATCTGCAACCTGTTACCAGTCCAATTTCTTTTTCAACTTTGCCACCCCAGAATGTGGTCAAGTTGAGATATATTTTACATGAGTGACATGGAACCCCAATAAAATTGATCTTTATGTTTTTAGAATATTGAAAATTATTTTTGACCCTGATGAATATTGCTAAAGAAGCAGAATGTGCTTGCAGTATGAATGCTATAACAAATTCCTCTAGTTTTAAAACTGCAAATGCTAAGATACATGCACTCTCTCACTTTGCCTCCTGGCCCTATGAGCACCTTTAGGGAAGGTTTCAGAGTAAACCGCTTAATATTTTGTATCTCTCATTTCCTCCGTCAGTAAAAGTGGATTAGTCAGAGGCAATGTTTACAACCATAGTTTAAATTTCAGTTTCTATTGAAGGACATAATTTTATCATTGGACAATTGGAAATGATAATTTAGTATATAACTTGTGGTTTGTTCTCTATTGAAATTTTTTTTTATAAACATCTTGTTATTTAAAGTTATAGGTTTTTTTTTGTAGTGAAAACATGAAATTAGGTTTGCATCTTTCTACATTTCAAAGATAATGGACAATTATGTAAATCTAGTGATGCAAAAGAACTTAAAGTATATAAAAGAAATAAAAAAAGGAAAAATTAGTCAACCACAAGCCTTAATTTAGTGGGAAGAAGATTGGGAATTGAGTTGACAACAAAAGAAAAGGGCTGAAATTTAAATTATATTAGGATTCTTTATTAGATAGGAAGTAGTAGTAAGTTAAATATGTTCTTCTATTTTACATATGTTATCCTAGTTGTTTAGGACTTATAGAATTTTTATTAGAATAGGTTTTAAATTTGTTAGGAACCTTTTCCTACTAGAATAAGGGTTCTAAGAACCTTTTTCTACAAACTTGAGTTTTCAAGTAGAAGGTATGATGCTTTCTTCTAAGAGTGATTTTTAGACCCTATCACTCCAGTTTCCTACCTTCAATCTTTGTGTTCCTTACTAAATTCCAGCAAACCTAACCTACATTCTAGCCATTTCAAAACCTAACTTTCAGCATATTAAACCCAGAAATCCTAATCTTAAATTTCCAATAATTAAACCTTAAAATTTCAGTTCTACAAAATCTGAAATTTCAGCATTCCTAGCCAAAATCCAACCTTGAAACTTGATATTCCAGCAGCCTAATATCAGTCATATTTCCTAATTTTGTGCTTTAACTACTAGTTAATAATTCTTCTATTTGTACTACATCATCTAGAAATCTTTGATTAATCATTGTTAAAAGCACTATAGAGTTAAAAGTATGATGGCTTTCATGTGATAGTAACAAATATGGTATGAGAACTTACTTTCCTATTTCACAGAGGCTGAATTACATTTTTGTAAGGCAGTGAGTTACATTTGGTCCATGTACGAAATACAGCTCCTGTGTATTGAACTATGTTAAACATTAACGAGTTTGCTAATAAATAAGATGTACGGTTTTGACATGCCTTTAATAAATCTAAGTGAGATTGCCACTAATATTTGAAAGTTTCACTAATAGCTCAGTAAACAATGAATAATTTGGGTGACTGGCTTAATTGAATACCATATTTCATATAGTTTCTTCAAAATATCAGCTGTAACACGTAATATGAATTGTTGAAATTGTTTTCATATCTTTTAGATGAATGTTTATTTGTCTAAAGTTAATTTCAGGGCTGATGAGTGGAACGTTAATAAATGGGATTGGGAAGGGACGCTTAAAGTTATTAGCAAGGGTGAAGAGTGTGTTATTAGACTCGAAGATAAGACAACAGGTTATGTAACTTTTGAAATGCTATCAAGCTCATTAGCAAATGCTACTCATTGAAATGTTAAAGGTTATTTTTAATTGTTATTAGACGCAAATGAGATTAGGAATTTTGTATCACAGACTTTATCTTTCTTCTGATAAACCTCGACTAATTTGTCTCAGGTGAATTGTATGCTAGGGCATTCTTGAGAAAGGGGGAGCCACATCCCGTGGAATCTGTAATTGATAGCAGCAGGTCAAGTAAAGTTTAGAATGATATTGTTTCTCATCATCATTGAGATTCATTCTGTCATGAGATGCATGCATTATGTGAAACTAATTCTTTTAGTTTGTGAAGCCTGAAATTGTAGCTTGGGTTAGGGAGAGAGGAAATGGAAACAATATGCGACAATTGGTGTAAAATCTAGATAAAATTGGTGAAAAGGAAAATAAAATTGGTGATAGAGATCCCAGTAAGCAGAGAAGAACAGAGACAATATAAATATACGACGAGTACAATTAACCTGCAAAATTTTACTTGCTGGTTTCAGTAAAGAGTTTTCCATTTCATAAGTTGTGCAAATTTCAGGGGGGGAAAGGAATAAAGTTAAATATGCAACTAAAAGATCAATAAATACTGAATAGGTCAGGGAAGAAATCATAATCCTGAAGTTATTTTCTTAAAATCTTCCTTTAGTTCTCCAATTCTGCAATCTAGCTTTCAATTTAGCTTTCTTCCTCAAGTTTTATGTAAACTATCTTTTGTAGTATATTCAAAGGGATGTTTTTTCTTTTGCAGATATTTTGTTCTTCGAATAGAGGAAAGCATTGGTAGGCTATTGTCGCTAACTCTCAATCTGAGTGTGATGTTACATTAATTTTGGTTGGACAGCTTTGTTCTGTATTGTGTGCCTTACTCAAGAATCCATTCATTTGCCACCGAATTTTTTGACTTGTCTGCCTCAAATAGCAAACCAGTAGACATGGAAATTAGTTCGTTTGGAGATTAAATTCAAGATTTCCCCTTTTCTCCGTAATTTTATCACCCTTTCAATATTTATTCAACTCTTAACTAAATAAAGAGTTGGCTTCCCTTTCCTCTTTGCATCAAGCAGAGAACTTTAAAGAGCTATGGTATACTCTGTTTTGAATCCTTGCCCATTGATATGAAAACGTCATCCAAATGGTAATAATAATGAACTTTGTCCTCCTACTTCTGGAAACTTCAGTGCTTGTTTGCTGGACAAATAGTTGTTGCTCTCCACAGCTATTGCTATGTGATTTATCACTGTTGAATAATTGTCATTGAGGATACTACACTTACTTTTTGCGATTCAATATTACCGTGAGCAGCAGTATTAAGATCTAAACCATTTACTGAAACCATGTGACTGGGACTTCTCAGAATTTGTTGCATTCACCATTGGGATTCTTGCTACTATTTTATCACCACCCCTGTTAATAGGGCAATTAGCCACTACTAAGAGTGATTCTTATGGGTTCATTATCTAAAGAATAAGCCATTTCATTTTCATTTACCTGGTGGACAATGTTCTCCTGATTGTAGAACCACCGGCTTGTCTTTATTGAACTGCAGTCATTACTAAGAAGGTCGCTATTAATTGACACTGCTATATCTGTCATTGTTATTGTCAACCTTTACAATCACCATTGTTTATATTTATTGCAAACAATTAATTATAAGCTCAGTGGAATTGACATTCATTGCAATTTAGGTTCTGAAATAGTAAGAGCAAAACTACAAACTGCATGTACTATCTTGTATTACAGAGTTTTGAGACTTATAATTCAAGCAAATTGGTATGCTTTTAGTTGGAGTTGTTCTTTTGCATCCAATACTTGAGAAAAGTGGTTTTCCCTAAAAAATTGGTTAGAGATATATATAGATTTTAGAGTACTTTTAACTTCCCGTTAATTGTGACTAATTTTGTAGAACTCATAAGATATTATCCTCTCTGTTTTGATACTTTTACCATAAAATCTGCATTACCATATGAATGAATCTAATCTTTTAACCAACATTTTTATCTTGCTCTCAAAGTTACGAAATCTTGCTTTTTTGGTGAACATTTCTTCCATCTATTTGTTCTGTTTCCTGCAGTGTTTCTTCTGATGTTTCTTTGTGAAATTCATTTAACTTTCATGCTGACCAAATACTGCAATTCATCTCATTATTCAGAACTCATGCAGGTGGTCGCATACGGCGTGCTTTTATTGGCATAGGGTTTCGTGAAAGAACACAAGCCTATGACTTTCAAGCAGCCCTACATGATCACATGAAGTAATTTCTTAGCTTCTTTTGCATGGTGTAATTTATCTATGCACGGTTTATATGAGTGTATGCAATTGATAGTTTTCTTCATTATTTGCATAGAAATGCATGTGTAAATAATCATTTTAATTCCCCCTTCTCTTGATTTTTTGCTTTAAGATATCTCGACAAGAAGAAAACTGCAGAAGAGATGGAACAGCAGTTTCAGAGCACTTCCTCAGTCGATTACAGTTTAAAGGAGGGGGAGACCCTTGTACTCCAGATAAAAAATGTAAGCAGATTTGCATCTTCTTTACAAATATATAGAAATTTGTTCCCTGGAAGCTTGCAGAAATGTGTCTTCCTAAGACTTGTTGAGAGTCGGAATGACCAATCTTTAGAAGAAAGAAAAAGAACCTCAAAACTTTCTTTTCATGGTTATCTCAGCAGAAAAATGTTTGCGGCTCGAAATCCAAGTTTTTCGAGCAGGATAATCTCTCCCCAGAGGCGAAAGGTGATCGGAAAGAACCTATACTTAGTATAAGGCCACCCCCAGCACCGCTTTCATCTGTCACTACTCAAAATTCTCCATCAAATACACCACCTAAAATCAGTCTTGACGGATCGCCTGAAGGGAAACTGACAAACGAGGCACAGAATGACAACAATGAGAAACATTCGGCCGACAATGATATTACCCAAGACATAGATGATGATTTTGGGGATTTCCAGGCAGCTGGTTAATGTGGCTATGGACTGTGCAGTTAACGATTGGAACCAAAGCTGTGAAAATACTCTTAATCTTTATAGGTTGTTAAGATTATGGTGTGCTGTATATGAGCTAAAGAGATGTTTACTTAAGATACTGAAGCCTGCTGTAGCTGAGTGATTTCTTTTATTCTTTTTCTTCCAGACGAACTTTCATGCGCGACAAAGGCAAGGTTAAACAATTTAGTTTTGGCAGATTGCAGGTTTTATAGTTAAAAAGGAAAGTAGAGGCCAAAAGTTTCACCGGTCGGGTGCTAGTAGTTATTTTTCTAGGGAAACCGGAGCCGGGGATCCGATCCCGGTTTTAGCGAAATAATTAGAATTTTTTCAAGTAATTTTTGATTTTCTTGTTTAATTTTATAAAATGATTAATACATAAATATAATAAAATATGGATTAAAATTTGTATCTTATTTTAAAAGCTTGGTTTTTGTCTTGTCGTAATCTTTGAACCGTTTTTGAAATTAATATGTTTCAACCATTGTAACCGATTCACAAAATAAATTTAGAGAATTCTGTAACTTTTACAAAGAGGTTTAAGCAAGAAGTGTTAGGTTCATAGAATTCAAGCCTATTTAAAATAGGTTTTGAAGGTTTTAGTAATTTAATTGAAATTAAATTTTAATTTCAATTAATTTCAATTAAACTTTAATTAAAATTATAAATAATTTTAATTAAATATCAGTTATCCCAAATTAAATTCAATATCTCATATTGATTATTATTTATTAAATATCTTATATTTAGTCATAAAGTTATTTAAACTTTACAATCAAGTCAAATTTGATTAAAATAATTTTACTTTCTCCAACTCATTCTTATATTTAATTATAAGGTTTTTCAAGCTTTACAATCAAGTCTAACTTGATTAAAATAATTTTGCTTTCTTCAACTCATTCTTTATGTGAGACTCATTAGGTTCCCAAATATGTTGGCGATGATTACAAATTATAATTATAATTCATAATTAGAATTGGATAAATTAAAACTACATTTAATTTATCTTAAATTCTTCAATTAAATAATCTATAATTGTATATCAAGATTGAATTTAGCAACGTATCATGACCACCCAAATATTCAAGAATGTTAAAGTAGTTTTGACAAACCTTTCCATGCATGATTTTTCCGTATAAGTCAATCTTTTCATCATACAATGTTTCGATTAGACACAGAGAATGAAAGTAATGTCTACTCTATTTTGAGTCCAATCATATCAGTTCTCTGTCATTAGCTATTGATTCAATTAATGACATTTGTAAACTATTTGTAAAGTGTTATTTCACCGTGGTCAAGGATTTCTCGAAATAATACTAATCGAGAATAATGAAACATTCTCCTTAATTACTTGAAGATGATAAATCATATCTTAATCACACAACTATCTCCATATAGTTCATGTTATATCCAATGACTACCGATTAACCAATCTATGATTAAATAGATCATAAATAGTATTAAAACATAGCAATCCCTATATAAGATAACTTTGGTAACCTCAACTCAAAGGATTTCTTATACAATCATCACAATGAAAATTTCATAGACATATAAGTAATGTTCAAAATGAATTTCTCATATCAGGCTTGTTCTATGAACTTGTTCTATAACAAGCACCCACACGTTTGTTTAAGTATCTCCATACTTTAGCCTATGAAATCGACTACTTCCTTTATAAAGAAAAACAAAATGTGTGCTAGTCTTTTTGTATTCTATTAATGTTGAGTCTCAATAGAACAATGACTAAGAATAATTTAGGGATAATCTGTAAATGCAATGTGAATCTCATAATTATAACAATATGAATCATAAGGTTAATGAGAGCAAGATATTGAAGAATTTGTTATTGATCTATTTACTACTATATTTACTAGTAATTTCTATATTTATCATGTATTTGTTTTATTTAAAGTAATAGAACAAATAAGGGGAAAAAGAAATTAAAGAAAAGACGAAGAAACTAGAGAATGAGGTTAAGGTTATGGTTAATGAGAATAAGAAATTAAAGAACTTGTTTTCATGGAGGTTAATGCCATTGTCCCATTATTGCATTGAGTGTGTTTTATTGTTAATTGTGTTTGGTGTATTGTGTTTTGTTTGTTTTGTCTTTACTTGAAGACAAGCAAAAGTTTAAGTGTGGGAATGTTAATAGTGTTAGATTGCATAATGTTTTAGAAGGTAGTTTAGTATGTATTTAGTTGTTAACTTAAATAATTAGTGCATGTTTAGGTTAAGATTGTGTTGTTTAGTTAGACATTTGTGTTTTCATTATTTTATGGGTTAGAGTATGTCATTGAGCTTAAATTTTGTCTATTTAAGGTGTCTTGATGTGTTTGTTAGTGTTTCAGATCAATTATGGAAGAACAGAGGAGAATTGGAGGAATCTCGAAGCAAAACTCAGGCCCACGATCGTGGCCAACAGAAGCAAGATGAAGGAGTCATGTTCGTGGCATCATCCGCCACAATCGTGACAGAAGGTAAATGTCAAGGCAACGATCGTGGCCTGCGTGACAAACAGCGCGCTTCGACTTTCAGAACTTCATTTTTAAGGACATTTTTGGACTTTTAGAGCCGGAAAAGCCCCAGAGTTTGCCTTAATTAGAAAATAATATAAAAGGAAAAGAATAGAACCTTAAAAGAGAGCATACATTCTGTCACCTTGGGAAAAGTTTCAAAAGGAGAGAAGAAGAAGAGAGAGAAGAGGAGAGGGCTTCCAACGTTGCTGCCTTCTCAAGTCATCCCGATCCTATCCAAATGACATTCTGTTCATCTTTGTCATTTTCTTCATTGAATGTGTAAGATGAATATGATTATGTTTATGGGTTGTGGATTGATGATGACGTTCTAACTTTTCTTTAAGGATTTAAACTTGATTCAATGTTAATATAGTCATTTTTTTGTTATTTCGATTGGGTGTTGTGATTGATTGTTGTAACTTCACGTTTCGGTAATAAATCGAGAGAGTGAATCGAATGTGAAATGATTATGTTGTTTAATGAGAGTTAAATAATCTAATAGATCACACAATTAATCAAATCGGCAATTGTATGGAGAGAAATCTCGTGTGAGACCCGGTAGTTTATTAGAAAGCTTAAGAACTGATTACGTTGTCAGCTAATAGTTAATCGAGTTATTACAATTTCGGTAACTCAACTTAATTAGAATTTAGTGATTATAACTCGAAAGAGAGAAATCCACCCTACGATAATCTAGAACTGACACCACAATAACACAAAAGTGATTAGGTTAGCATTGATGATAAGATAGATTCCTCTCATAATTTGATAAATTTTCTTATGTGATTTTCCATTATGAATTTGATGTTGCTCAATATTCAATTTCTTGCATTAATTTCATGAATTAAATTTCTGTCACTCGCCTTCACGTGTTTACTTTGTTGTTCAGTTTTTATTTTCATTTTATTAATTTTTTAGCCTTAGATAACTTAGGATTAGATTAGTTGACAACTCCTTATGGAATTGACACCTTACGTACTACAATTCACGACCTGTGCGCTTGCAGTATATTAAGGGTTTTAAATAGATTAAAACTTGCCAATCGCCCTAATGAGTGGTTCGATCAATATACGATGTCTTCATAGTTGTTAGCAGTATGATATTATGGACTTACTCCTTAGAAATTGAAAACATAAGATTAATGAAATGGGTAAATGCTTAATTTTGACCACCTTTTTCTATTTTAATTTAGATTATATTAAATATTAAGCCAATTATATGCCAACATTTTCCTCTATCCAAATCATCATTTTTATCAAAATATTCCTTATTGTTTTACAATATTTGCAGTAGTCATTTTTAATCGGTAAAGAAAATTTTTTGGTAACATTTTGTCCTGATAAAAATGGGACTAAGTGCAAATCTTGTTCATGTCTACATCTCTTAGCCAAAGTTACTATATAGTGCAAGAGAGTAGTGTGACAGGAGGTAAAAATACACATCAAGAAATTGAGATAGACAAGGCCAAAGTTGAAGCAATAGCATCGATCAAAGGATATACTAGATTTTATAAAATATAATGAAGGATTTCTCTAAAATAGCTCTACCCTTAACTGACTTCCTTCATAAGGATGTGCCCTTTTAACTTTTGTCCATCTTGTTTGTAGGTGTTCAAAATCTTGAAACAAAAGCTAATCAATGCCCTTATTATGGAAGCACCATATTGGAATCTTCCTTTTGATCTTATATGTCAAAGAAATGACTACACAATTAGAGCAGTGCTTAGACAAAGAAATGAAAAGCATATTTAACCCATAATGCAACATTATATAGATCAAGTAATAAGAAGATGCATACTGTAAGAGGGCCTAAAAAACTGCAATAAAGGTCCTATAAGTAGGTTTCTATTGGCTAGTATATTTAAGGACTCTTACATGTATGTAAAATTAATATCAACTAGTGTGTAATGTATTTCAAAAACAAGAAATGCATCTTACAAATATTTTAGTATGAAATTGATTTTATGGATTCATTCCAAAGTTTATTTGGAAATAAATACATTTTAGTGGTAACGGACCACGTGTTTTAAATGGGTAGAAAACTAATAATTCTAGTATTGTTCTAAAATTCCTTAATAAAATATTGACTATATTTGTCACACTTAAATAGATAATTAGTTTTACAATGTACAATTTGATAGATTATAACAAAAAAAATGGTGTCACACAAAAAATTGGAACCCTTTATCATCCTTAAACTAGTGATCAAGTAGAAGGAACAAAAAAGGATTCTAGAAATGATTAATCACTAAAGCTAGATGATTCTTTTTGAGCATATGGAACCGAGTATAAAATACCAATTTAGATTAGTTTTCAAGAAAATGTATCACCTACCAATTAAGTTAAAGTGAGACTACTACAAGGTGGTGAAAATATTCAAATGGCAACATGACCTAAAGCATGGCCATGTCTTAGCCCATCTTTTCTTAAAGAAAAGTTACAAAGAAATTAATAACCTAAGACAAAAGCATATCAAAGCCCCTGTAAAGTTACATAAAGATAAACAGCCTAGGACAAGGTCATCTTTTAGACCATGTCAAGAAACTCTAATTTTGAGTATTTTTATTCGCTTTTATTTTAAACCTGGGCTTAGCTTCTAAGAGGTAGAATAGCACCTAGGAGATCAATTTTGAGCCATAGAGTTATAGAAGCTCTGGGAATAACCTCTTTGATCCAAACCAAACTGTACAAGGTTATCTAGTGAGAATAGATCCTTGAGAGGAAATCCCTGCAAGAAGCATTTGAGAATCGCCTTAACGAGGAGACGAGATCCTCTGTCCATTTTATTCTGTCTCTATTCTGTCCCATGAATCTCAATTATCCATTTATGCGATACCCATACAAGACCCACATAAATAGATGGCTGAAATTCATAAGAGGGGTAAAATAGATAGAAAATCCTGACTCCTTAATGAGTCAAATCCATGTACGGTGTCTTCAGAGTTGTTAGCATTACGATATTATAGACTTGCTCGCTAGAAATTGAAAACATAAGATTAATGAAATGGGTTAATGCTTTATCTCGAACAACTTTTTCTGCACAACAAAGATCGGCAAGGATTAACTCTCAAACAGAACCCTACAGCTGGCCAGAGCACAAACTTCTGAGAATCAATTCTAATTTAATGAGCTTGAATTACACACTTTGCTTTTTGTATTAAGATAAATCCTGAATATGCTACCACAAAATCAACAGAATGTGTCACTGAAACTACAGCAGTAGCTTTAGTTAGCCATTTACACGTGCCTAGGAAACCAAACCATCTGTATCTAATCAGAACCAAATCCTACAGGATATTATACAAATTTCTGATCAGATAACTAAGCAACTCGTAGATTCAATAAACCAGTCCCAACAATACACGAAACAAGGGCCCAATTGCAGTAGCAGGACAACTGGTCTCGCAATCTTTTCTGTACACCAAAAGCAGATTCCTAACCGCAGACGTGGTCTGGGGCTCATCAGATCACTAAATTTGGGATCAGCGTCTACCCTATAATTCCAGATAGCTGCCAAAGTAAAGAAAAGGTAAAACATCAGTCAAATAGTAGAAAAAATATTATTGATGTCCTGTTAATATCCAAGATCAGGTAAAATGTCGGTCAAATAGAAAAAATTATGATTATTTCTTGCTAACATCAAATACCGGGCCAGAAGAAAGCCACAGAGATACCTTAATTGACAACTGACAGCAGAAACAAGTCATTACTGTGGTAATTTATCAGTAGTAGTACGCTTATCAAAGAACAAACAATTAAATAACTTGAAAATAATTCACAAAGTATGCTTGTGTAATGTTTTATGGAATAGGCAGCTATGTGACACTAAAAGACGCTATGTTTAGTTAGTCCATATGTGAAGTACAAACGATTAGGATAACAAATATAACAGACAATAAAATGCCAGAAGGGAAGCAGTTAACTGAAAAACAATGTTTAGAAAGCAAAAATGCTTTAAAAACCAAAACCATCCGCAAATTACCCAGCTTGCGTGTGATTCAGGCCATTACAAGGCAACTCAAATAAGCCATTTCCATTTAGTTCATGCTTGAATTATAACCTACAGTTCTAAAAATTATAGCATATAAAATTGCATTTTAATCGATGTGATCCTTCGTTGATTTTGATAGGAGATTTATACAATCAGTAGTCCGCAAACATACATCAAGAGAAGATTTTGTTGTTAATGCTCTCACCAATCACCACTTCAAAACAGTGCATAAGACTTCACTTTATTTAGTTAGTTAGCATTAACAGAAGTGGAGAAAGGACTAGGGACATGACATGGAAGTGTATATACTATACATCAAGTTCCGACCCAGGTTACAGCTTTTTCATGGTCTTTGTTCTGTAAAAGTCATAAAAACACCATGAACTTCCTAAAAGTAACATGTATACTGTTTTGTTAGTTATTAGGCAGGGGAGTTACTTCAAGCCAGTACCTTGCACTCCCCTCCAACAAAAAACGAAACTAACCACAAGTCCCATTACAAGGGCATCCAACCAAAACTTTTGGCATATGATGTATTTATAAATAATTCATTCTTAATATATGATAAACAGCATTCTCTCAGCATCTCCCCTTTATTTTAAAAAGAAAGGTCTCATGCAGAAAAACGCACAGAAATAGTATTGAGGGAAAAAAGTACAAAGCCAAAAGAGACAGTTGCTCTTCCATAAACTTTAAAACACAACCTAGAAACAGACAAATGTGAGAACTTGAAATTAAATGCTTATATGTCTATGATATGATCACATCTAAAATGAAAATTAAATACCATTTGAAAGAAAATTAAGGATAAACACCAATCAATGACAAACAAGAGCCTAATGACTCCAGATATGAAGCCACTGTAGAACCTTATTCAACAAGGTTTCAGGCTGTAACAACATTTGCACAGTAAACAAAGGTACAAACATTTAAATAAGAAGTGTGTAGTATTCGTTTGATGCTATACAATATTTAGCGAAGCATATTTTCTACATTGTACAAGAGTTTTAGCCAGTTTTTATTTCACTTGGCAGCAGTATCATTGCAAGAGGTGAAAGAGATCTGCAGTAATGATAAACCAATTCCATAACAAATTTTATGCAATATCTTTTCTTTGTAGGAGCTTCTTTCTTTTACTTGTACTCAAGTATAAGCAAGTCAATTCCCAAGTATCATAATATAACATAGAACTGTCATTAACCACTATTAACCTTCAACAGCAGCAAACAACACATGCTTATGAGAACAACAACAACAATATATGAACACTGAAAATCCCAATTCCATCTTATACTCTATATAAGCAATTAAAAGATCCACAGTCATAACCATACCTCTGCTCAATTACAAGGTTCTCCAAACCTAGAAACTGCTATCATGTATATAGTTCTTCTGAATCCAAAGCGCTGGTCAAAATATATATATGTATGACACCTTTCATTATCTGTCCTTGAACAAAACACAATTACTTCGATAAATTTGGCTCTCACAATCAATTATTCCAATTACTTATGGCAAATCCTTATTAACATAGCATAATCACAATCTTCACTATCTACTCACTAAATAGTCAATTCATGAGAGAAAGCGAATAATGCCTATACAGTCAATCTCATAGTTGATACCTATCATAAGACAAAAAAACATTACAAACTATATACAAAACAAAAGTAGCTTCAGATCTTAGTAGCAAGCATAGCAAAGTAGATTTACCTGAACTACCGAAGCCCTTAGTTTAATTCCCTACGTCAGATCCAGATGCTGAGGAGCTATCACTATCAGTGTCTGCAAAAAGGGAATGCATAAACCAAAAAAAAAATCATGAATACCAACTTGTGAGACTAGTATAATATAACAACTAAATAAACACACAAAATACCGCTTGAAGAAGATCCAGAATCACTGCTGGAGCTACTTGAACTACTAGACCTACTCCCATCATCTCCCTCTTTTCCATCTTGAACAGGGGAAGAAGTTGAAACATTTCTTTCATCTACCAAAAGGTAAGAAAACTGTCAAATGAAAATCGAACAGAATATCAGAAGTTCCATTGGATCACATAACCTAGTCAATTTCACCTGTTTTGTTTTGTTTTGCAGTATCTGCAACAACTGCTGCCAAAGTCTACAGAGAAACAAGAACATAAAAAAACATTTAGCCACTGTGCCTTCCTAAAATAATTGAAGACTAAGGTAATATGGTAACTTTACCTTCTCCTGGACATTCTGTGCAGCTTCAGCTCTGGCTTGCATCGCAAGTTCTGCTTTCCTCTTTTTCTTGCTAAGACTCTTTTTATAGTTGGTTACAAACCTGTCTAGCTCCCAAAGAGTCTCTGCATCGACACTATCAATATCCACCTCAATCTCATCATCATGTTGGAAAAGTGCTGAATTTCTCTTTTTAATTATCTGTACAATATTGTCCAACTTCTCAGAAGGTAAGCTCTGGAGGTTTGTGCTAAGCTTTTGTTTCTCCTCATATGTCATGTCCCTTTTATTTGGATCTTTGGCTTTAGGCTTCTTCGGCGCAGGGATTCTTCCTGAAGGAGTAGTACTAATGGCTCTAGATCTAATGTCAAAATGTGGATATGTCATTGATTCTGATCTGTCCAAAATCCTTCTCATATCAAGAGGTGGAAGAGGCAATGGAGGGGCCTTTCTTGACGTTGGTGTGGGAAAGCCCAAGTCATAACTAAGAGCAAACCTCACCTCACGATCATAATCTGCCTTTATTGTAAGCCACTTGTCTTCAAATATATTCAGCAACTGCTCTGCCATTATATGAACATCTTGCCCTTTGGGATTATACGTCAAAGCATTGTGAAAAGTAAGTCTGACATCCTCTGCAAACTCTTCAGGCGACTTGTACCAATTCTTGGTCAGCTTTGATTTTACTGTTCCCAAATCCATCGGATGTGTTATAATGGAAAAGTAATCATGCAAACCAAGAGCTTTCACATCAACTGGAGTATTAAACACCCAACCATGCTTATGCTTCATCAACTTTTCAAGCAAAGAAGAACAACTCTTGAAAATTTTAGTGCCAGGTCCAAACCCATGACCCAGATCTCCTCTCCCTTGCTTTTTCCCATTCAACTTTGACTTTTTGTTACTCTCTGCCGGTGGAAACTTGTCTTTGGCCAATAAAAATTCAGAATTTCTATAGAACTGATTGGCCTTTGGAGTCCTCTTCTCTTTCTCCACATTCTCACCAATGCTCTGGCTCTCCAGCACAGATATGCTAAGTTGATTCAAAGGCCTAGATTGCCTAGGTGTAGGAGTAGGAATAGAAGTACTCTCACGAGGAACAACCACTGAACCAACATCCGAAGTAACCCTCTTCAGCCCATTACTTACCCCGTCATTTATCAATATCTTTGGATTACTAAAACCACCAACACCAAGTTGAACTTCTTTAGCCTCAATCCTTTTTACCAAATTCCTAACCACATCAAGTTCACTCTCCAACTTCCTTCTCAGCTCTCTCATTTCCTGTTTTGACTTTGAAGCCAAATTTATCTTCACCCTGTCATCTGATACTTCCTCGGCTGGCCCATCACTGAAGGGAGCATCTCGAGCATTTGGCACTTCTACAACTGGCTGTCTATTCAAACTTGAAGAATCGTCAGGAGTCGCATTCAGTACTGAAGCAGGCGGTTGCTGCGTTAAATTCACATTGTCCACAGTTGAGGGCTGCAATTCTGGATTTTGAATTGAGGTTTCCTCAACAATTTTTTGGTTGTTGTTATCAACATGAGCATCATGGTTGCTGTGGTCATTATCCTCGTCGCCACCTTCAGACGTGAGCAAAGTAGCAGTGGTGGCAGTTGCTGCAGTATTGTTAGCGTTGGTGGTCGGGATTGTTAAGCTTTGGATGTCCTCCCTATTGACGTCGCTGTAATTGGTAGCATCAGCACCGGTGGTGGTGGTGGTGGTGGGGGCGGCGGCAGTGTTGAGGGAGGTTAAGTTGGTAAGGTTCTTTTTGAAGGCTTTTCTTGTATAAACCTTGTTCTCACTGTATCTCTGCTTCTCCCTTGGTCCTTCACTTCCTCCTCCCTCTCCTACTACACTCCCCGAAGCCATACATGTAAGTACCCCCAAAACCCTAATTTCTTCACCGGCAAATCTGACTCAATTTACTAGGCTCAAACTAGGGTTTTTCCCACCCAAAACCCCAATTCTGCCCCCAACAAACCCAAATCAATCACAACTCTAACCCAACAGACGACAATAAACAAAGAAGCTTATTCGATCTAATCTCACCTGTAAAAGACAAATACAAGTACACACTTTACTCGCTCTCTACCACCAGCAGATTCATATATGACGATAAATAGATGTACAGAAGAAGCTTGAAGAAGTAAAATTTGGTACTATGAACAGAGATTGAGATTGAGACCCGATTAGGGTTTGGAGGCCGTTACCTTATTTACGATTCGAGCAGATCTTCAAGTATCGTTTCGCTCTCTCTGAAAAAAAAAAAAAACCCTACTTCTCTCTCTATATCCTTATCTCACAGGTGTACGGTTGATATGCGTTCGTCGTGGTGGGAAAGCATGATGTGGGAAGCGTAGACTGACGCGCACTTGAATACGCGTGGCGAACACTGGAGTTAAAGAGGGGAAGAGCGTGGGGAAGACGGGGTTGTTGGGGCGTGGAAGGATTTGTGGGGTATTGGTACAGCTTATTTATGTGATAATAATACGTACTAGTCATTTATAAGCAAACTAAACCCAGCTGTTTACTACTATTCATCCACTGATGTTGCTAATACTATTTAAGATCCTTTTTACATTTGGTCCCAACTTCCCATGTACTACTCATCATCATCATCATACCGAAGTCCCGCACTGAAGCAGGATCTGAGAGGGCTTAATAATACGCATCCTTACCTCTACATTATAAATAGGCAATTTCTAGTAGACCCATATACTACTCTTACCTTAATTCACTATCATCAATACCAAGCATATTTGCTACTCATCGTATATATTAGTTAGCTCAGAGAACTAATCCTCCTATGTAACCTTATATTTGCATAAAGGGTGATATAAGAACAGCATAGATCTTCATGTAAACAAGCCACATAACTCTTGAAAACCGCCAAGCTTCAGCTTCCCCCAAATGGTGTCTTCTCCCCTAAATGGTTCAGACATCAATTGCATCACTTTATACTTCTAGCCTTCTGGGTCTTTACAACCAAAACAATGTACAGAAGCATCAAACTAGTACCTTCTAAGTTTAAATAACAGGATAGACAATCACCATTCAAGAGTAACTATGTGCACGTCTTTAGAGGCCCAACCATTTGGTAATAGATTGACTTTTGGCATCCCCATTACTTGACATCGATCCAACAAGAAAGTACTCCATACAAGGCTTTCATGTCTTTAACTTTGTGTCCCACAAGCCAAGGCCTGTCTGCGAGTGCCTTGCCTTCTCAAGTGCTCAGGTATTAGTCTGTTAATTAGTTCAGGAGAAGCACCGGCTAGCTGCAAAAAGATATAAATAAGAAGTGAATTAACTAACAATAATTGCGACATTGAAGACGAAAGAAAATATACCAGTGTCCATCCAGTAAAGCATCATAGATGTCATTGCCAATTCTTATCAAAAGTTACCCAAATGCAATCCTTCATATTGGTGGGGTAGACAAGAAGTAGGGTATTCATTAAAACAGCAGAAAAATAAGGATATGGCCAGACACATAGTTAGGTAACGTAGGAATCTCCCGAAAAAATATTTACAGGCTGTCACCTAAGCAACAATTGTTAGCAGCAGAATTATGGCTAATTTCATAAAAGGAGGACCAATAGTTAGCAGCAGTATCATGCCTAACTTCATCTAAGAATTCTTACGAGGAGGACCAATGGTTAGCACCGGTATTCTACCCAATCAGGCATGCTACAAAGATGAATGAACAGGACCCAGGCCAGTATGGATGACTCCAGAAAATTAAATTGAGGAAGCTTGAACAGAGCAACAAACCATGTGGAGTGATTCACAAATGTTACCAAAGCAGCAAACCCTGGAGGCTGAGAACATAAAAAGTCAAGTGTTTTCTGCTGCAAGTGTGGCGACTGGTTAACATTCATAACTCCAATATATAGACTAGTTAACATTCAGTAGTTACAGAAGACATGCCCACTAATTCTAGCTCAAATCAGATGATTGAGTCCAGTGAACTCAAGCCGTAAGGTCAGCATTTATAATTAAATATTTTGTAGTTCAGCAAAGGACTTAGGACATAGATGAGATAGTCATGTGTACACAAAATCTTTTAATTCCATATCTTAGATAGTTCAAGTATGAACAGTTGAGAAATAATTTAATCTTGTCATACTTCCTCTTTAAAGTCGAAAAGATGGGGCATTGATTTGCCATTTGGAAGGCGGGCATTGGGTTCACGAAGCTCATCAAAGAAAGGATGTGCACATGCTTCAAGCTGCAATAACAAGGAAAGAAAATATCAGTCAAGATAAAGTTCATTAACATCAAGTGAAAACATGAAACCTCAGAACATATCCAAGGAGTAGTTGCAGTCTCAACCCAACAGAAGATGACATGCCAAATAAGTTCTGATCCAATGCTCACTGAAAAGTAAATGATGAAGCATTGCATTTTACAAGTACTTCTTCTTCAATGAATCTCTAATAAAATATGAAACCTCAGAACGTAGCCAAGGGGTAGTTGCAGTCTCAACCCAACAGAAGATGACATGCCAAATAATTTTTGATCCAGTGCTCACTGAATGGTAAATGATGAAGCATTGCATTTTACAAGTACTTCATCTTCGATGAATCTCCAAGAAAAGGAAACAAACTCACCGCAGTGCAGCGAAGACTAGGTGAATATTGAAGAAGCCGTGAAGCAAGATCAATTGCTTCAGGAGGCATCCATTTCTGAAAAACCTGGACCAATGATAATTACAGTTGATTTACTACATGCTTACTCTGAAACAATTACCATATGTGTCAAATGAAAAATAAACAGAAAATTCAGATTTAATAACTTTCTGCATGCACAGAGATAGCCACAGCCGCAACACAGTGATCCAAGAAGAGTGGTCAATGTATGTATGTGTACTCATGCACACTCAGTTTAGCATGTGCAGACCTAGGTTTGTGTTTCTAACATTGCTTTAAATATCTTAGCTTTTGCAACATCCAAATTTTAACGCCCCCCATAAGCATAAGCACACAAACCATACATTTGCAGAATAGATAAACGCACACTCATGTACTAAGGAGGACTTCATATCGTCACTATACTTGCAAAAAAAACTCCTAATTCAACTATTTGCAAAGAGTTTTTTTTTTCTGTTCTTGTCAGATAATCTAAGTTCTTGTTAACTATAGACAGTTTAAGCTATGAGTTGAGATTTGTTCATCATCATTCTTATATTAACCACTAGTAAAATATTATTTCAAACAAAAACTATTAGGGTGGCAACAATATTTTTCTGTCACTAACTCATTGTGCATTATCAGGAATATGACTGAAGCCATTTGAAACCATAGGCATGGCATATTACATACCTTATGCCAAGGATGTGCTTTAATCTGGGGAAACCTAAAATCTGTATAGTTGGGATTCATACACCGAATTTCTTCTCGAGTTGGAGTACCAAGAACCTACAAGAGAGCGGCTAAGGATGCTTTTGTGACCTGTAAGGTTCTTTGAACCTTAGTATTTCCAGCAAAAGATGTATTATGACTTCACCTTGATGATCTCAACAAGTTGTTCCACTGCATTTTCTCCTGGAAACAATGGCTGTAAAAAAGACATAGTTTCCAATAAGTGACTGTAGGACAAAAATACTATAGAACATGAAATGAAGAAAGGAGGAGAAAGGGCTAACCAGATAGCTTTTTATAGCGCAGTAAAATAAATTGCCATAAAGTCACAAACCTGGCCTAAGAGAAGCTCAGCTAGAACACAACCAGCCGACCAAATATCAATTGATGTGGAATACTCTGTTGCACCAAATATCAACTCTGGGGCTCGATAATAGCGAGAGCATATGTATGATATGTTTGCTTCACCCTTGACCTAATAGCAAAGAAAAAAATGTGAAAAAGATGAATAACACAACAATTTAATTAGGGAAATAAATATTTTAAAATTGTCCATATCCCTGACAGTTAGAACATTTCTATTCCCCCATTTAGGTTCTCATGCATCAAGTGTCCATGTTGTGGTTTGGACTGATTAGTTTCTCCATTATAGCCAATGTAAACTGCCAAATTGTATCCTTCAAAATAGTAGAACTCTTCTGAGTACCAACGTTAACCATAAATGAGGAAATGAGCCAACTAACTTAAATGTTACAAAAACACCAGATGCATCCTCAAAACAAGGAAAAAAGAAAGGGAATTAAGCCACTTAGATTCTTAAAGGTAACCAAAAAAAATCAGATGCATCTTTTCAAGACACTGCATTTAGAGGTAAGAGGAACAAGGACAGTTCATCAAGGTATACAATCACCAAGAAAGTTTGTAGATAACTTCCCATAAAACATATTGGAAAAACAGGTTTACAAAATACCAACAATAAGAATACAGAAGTATCAAGTACCTTCAGACTCAGTTTAAAATTTTTCAACTGCTTCTTCAGAATCTATATGCTGCTAAACAAATAGGTTGCCACTTGAAACTATTAAAGAAAACTTAATAGCTCATGACAAAATTATGAGCAAGAACCATAATAAAGCTCCAAACAAATTAAACAAATTACCTAAAAGGTAAGAAATTTAAGAGTTTTAGTCAATTGTCCAAGTCAGATATCACATACCATTTTTACGTTTGCATTAATTTAGGTTACTATTGTAATAAATTAAAAAGAGGCAGAGTTAAACAAACGGAAATGCTTACCAGAACTTTAGCACTTCCAAAATCACAGAGCTTCACTTGGTGGGTAAAAGGATCAACCTGTATAACATTACTAGGTTAAGATAACCAGTCAACTAACTAATAGGAAAGCGAGAAGAAAAGGCAGTGAGGAAGTGTAACAGAGAAACGCATACTAGAAGATTTTGTGGCTTCACGTCCCTGTGGCAAACTCTAGGAACTGTATGGATATACGCCAGACATCTAAATATCTGAAATTTGTTTTCTTTCAAGACCCAAATCACAAGAAGGAATGGTTTTTAAATAAAATACAGCCACAGATAAACAAAGGTCCATACTTGGTAGGTGTAGAGCTTCACATATAAAAGGGGCATCCTCTGGTTCATAGTGCTATAATGCTTCGAAACACGGTACAATGTCTCAGGGACAAATTCCATAACCAAATTCAGGAAAAGTTCATCGTTACTTGTTGTAGAGAAGAAACAATGTTTCAGGGAAACCACATTGGGGTGTTCCATCAAGCGCATTAACTGAAGCTCACGGTTTTTGTACCGCCTATCCTGTAAGACCTTCTTTATAGCTACCGTTTCTCCCGTTTCTAAGCATTTTGCCTACAGAGGAGTTATTTCAGAGACTAAAAACAATAAGGAATGAGTTAACTGTTTTTGCTACTGTATATACCTGGAAGACAATCCCAAATGACCCAGTACCTACAACACGCTCTGCCATGTAACTGACTGTCTGCAAGCAGCATTAGAAAGAACTAAATACAAATTTGTAAATTTACGAAAGAAATTAAATAGTAAATTCATCAATAACTTAATTAAGGGCACGTTCATTGGTAGGTTCTTTTAGAAGAATAACTGGAAACAATGTAATGGAAGAGCTCCTATAGACCACAAGCCATCATAAGCATTTATTTAATCTTCTTAAAACAGAGCTCAAGTTGCACAAAAAATCATACATCAAATGATAAGTGTATAGAAGAGACAAAGGGCTGTATTAAACCATAAAAAACAGATCAATATGAACAGGAAAGGACAAAAGTAGAAATGGAGAGCCTTATCAAGTCCCAACCTGTTTGGGTTCACCATTCTTCCCTCCAATGGTGGTCGAGATGATGTGGCCTGTAACCGCATCGTTTCCTTCAATGACTGCTGCTGTCATATCCTGCATTTCAAAATACAACATCAAACTACTGATGACGAGAAACCAGTTTTAAAAATACTGCTCAAGCCATCTAGATATAAATGAGTAGCAATTCCTAAATTTGTGCGAACAAAATACTTATGTCTGAATTAACACAAATCAGAACCTTATGAAAAGCTCCACTGTTTAATGACCAGAATTTTACCCATCTATTTGTTTGTTCATAGAAACAACCGCACAACCAATTTCTCTTCACCAATTAACTGTACGACTGTGCCAACTCAATTAAAGAGCAAAAGATAATAACTATTCTTATAGACATAAGTTGCCATTTAAGGTAATCATTCATCAACTAAAGTGGTGCTAAGGTGGTATCGAGCCAAAAAGCAGATCATAGGCAGCTAACTTGGATGTATAATACATTCTTTGCTTCTTAGACGAGGCAATCAATAGAGGGAATTTTGAAGGTGACAGACAAACTAACATCTTAAAGTTATGCTAATGAGAAGAGGAATGAATTTAGAGGAGAAAGAAAAAGGCGGGATGGTTGTGGATTGAAGAGAGACGAAGAAAAGGAGACCGCAAGAAGGTTGACCCCTAAGGGAAACCAAAACTACATGTCAAGAAAGCATCAACAATATCACAACCATTTATATATTTGAAAGGAAGGGACTTGTGATATAAAGTCACTATTTCTTTTTCTTTCTTCCGCTAAACCAAGCTACAGCTCATTCATAGACATAATTCTCCTAACCAACAAGAAACGTAGCAAGCAAAGATACTATAGCGTAAAAGAAAGTAAGAATCTTATAGGGAGTCAAAAGGCTTTAGACATTAAATGTTTAGAGGGTTTTAACTTGAAAGCCAAACAAAATAGAGTGAAGGATTAAGTGCATGTCGCTCAATTAGTATTCTAGCCCTTAAAAATCATAGAAAACAACAATTCCAAGAAAGTGACAAACGATTAAAGAACATCGAAACTCAAAGAACAACAAAAGCAGCAAACTGGGTGCTAAAAATCTAACGAATTAACGAGAAAAAATGAAATTAAAGGATAAAAAATAGGTAAAATAAGGAGATCTGTGAGAAGAAATGGAGTAAATTGATCAAAGTTAAACTCACTTTAAACTGAGCAAGAAAGAGTGTGTGTATGTGTTTGTGTGTAAAATGGATGAAAACATTTACCTTACCCGAGGAGTCCATATCACGGCGGCGATGGTGGAGCTGAGAATGTGCCCAGGGGACTGAGCCCACGTGCTTGCTTGCTTGCTCACTTGCTTGCTCACTCACTCCTCTCTTCACCTTCTCTTCTTTTTTCTTTGTGTTGTTTCCCTCACCTCTGTCTCTCCTCTTATTATTTCTTCATTCTTTAAACATTTTTAAAAAAGATATATTAATCTTTAAACATTTTGAAAAAATGTTCATTTCCTTGACAAGTACTTTGCTTATACATTTTACCCATATAATAGGATTTCTTTTAAAGGAAGAGTAAACCAATTTATTTTTTACCATATAACCTTTTTAATATTCATAAGAGGGAGAGAAAATAGTAATAGTGAAACTTGATCTTTAATGATGCATGAATTAAGAGGAATTGTGCATTATATGTTACTTTAATATCCGGGAGGCTATTCTATGTCCTTTTACTTTTCTTTTTTTTTTTTGATGAAAAGTAAATTAGTATTAAACTAAAAAATTATATACAAGGTCATTAGAGCATACCCCGACCAAAAGAAGAAGATCAAAACATCAAAACAGTCCAACTACAACAATAACTTCAAAAAGTGATCAAAGTTTCAGGATACATTCTATATAAAATCCTATAAATCATAGTCTTTATCTTAAATACTCCATTGAATCACGTAAAAAAAGATGAGTCTAAAGTGACTGCATTCCTTGTCTTCCACAAAGTGTAGATGGTGCAATGAAACGCCAGTCTTGCAACCTTGCAGCCTTACTTCTCAATCGAGCTCCAATGTAGTCTTTACGGATCCATTTAATAGCACTAGGTAATGTAGACATCCCCTGTGCTAATACAAGCCATCCTTGAACTGTATCACAGACTGTACCTGTAAATGAACATCTAAAATATAAATGGGCCACTATCTCCTGCTCAACTCCACATAAACTACAAGTTTTATCTATGTCTAGAAACATCAAATTATCTTTGGTTGGCAATCTATTACACAAACCAAGCCAAGTAATAAAGGAGAACTTTGGGGGAATGTAGTTCTTCCAAATGAAAGGCATCTACGGTCTTTTTATCTACTTCATACGTAATAACTCATACCCCTTCCTTGAAGAGAGTCTTTTATTTATGCACATCTTTTGAAGTCGCCACACCATCATTTCCCTTCCACTAAGTTTCTCCATCAAAGAATCTCTAACAAAAGCAAACATCTTCATCAAAGGTGAATCTCTAATTGAAGGTTTCCAATCCCAAATCGATTTCCCCTTTAAAAACACCTCATGTACTTTTTCTTTTCTAATATCATTAAATGTAATGTCAATAGGGAGAGATTATTGAACCAAGTGAGTCCTAACGTATAATTTTGAAATTAACAAAATATTTTACTACTAATAATTTTGATATTTGGTGATTTAAAAAGTCAACTTGTTAAAGATTTAAGCAAAAAGGTCAAAGATCTAGTTCAATAAAAGAATAAGATGATCAAAATCAAAACGAGCAAAGTGGGGTACCAAGTATAATTCAATAAAGTTACAAGGTAATTCAAGCTAAGTGGACTAATAATAAGAAAAAATAAAGTCATTTTATATGCAAAAATTATTGTAGTCTTTCTTGTAATGTTATATTACTCATTTGAATGGTTTATGGGATCAAATATTATATAATCATTCCATCATCATAATTCATACATCTTTTTGTAATTAAGAGGAAATTTGGTTTAAGTTTAAAGAAAACCCTCTTAATGCATTGAACATATCTCTTTAGGAACTTTTAAACTGAATTTGGATTAAATTCTTATTAAAACTGTGTTTTGACCTTTGAAATGACTTGAGATTAAAATACTTGTGTTTAGGAGGTTTGATCCACTTATGTTCCACTTATGTTGGAGTTAGCTTAACTTATGATAAGGTTTTAAAGTGGTTTCTATATTTTTTACATACACTAGTTGACCAGTATGACATACTAATCAACCATTATTCTTAAAAGAATGCTGTTGTTATGTATGAAGAGTTTGTGGAACGACACTAGTTGATACACTAGTCAATCAATGTTGTACATTGGTCAATTAATGTCATTATAATACCTATTATAGTGACTAATTTGTATATCTAATAGGAATATTTTGTTGTTTTGAGTATATCTATATACTACAACTGAGTTGTGGGATGAATATCTTGCATACTAAAGAATTGGTAAGAATTTTGTGAGCCTAAAGAGTGCATTTGTTCATTGTATGACATATATTAAGCCCTAGTTCATTTGTGTGAATAAGAAAGGAAGATCTTAAGTTATATATGATTATGCAATTGTTGCAATTGGGAAAATTACCATAATATACATTGTGATGGTTTCTCTTAACCTTAAACAAGAGTTATAAAAGGTTTTTTCTTCAATTGTGATAAAATAAGATGATTATAAGAGCTACACTTCACCTATGACGATGTACGGAGGATTACTCTTAACCCATTAAAGGAAGCAAATAGTGAACTCCTAATGGATCCTAGGAAGTGAATGTAGGCAAAATTGTTTGGTTTAACTATTAAAATTTGGTTTTGTCTTTCTTTCCCTATTTTCTCTTATTATTGTTGTGTTTGTTTTAATATTACCTTTTATATATATATATTTCATAGTCATTCATTAGAATGGACAATTCAATCACTAGAAATTTAAAAAGGTCAAAAAGTATATACACATAATTCACTTCCTCTTATATGTAATCTAGGGACCAACAATCATAAAGTAGGGTATTAATCTAGTGATGAGCTATTGTAAAGAGACTATTGAAGTAGACCATATTCTTTAAAACTGTGATCAAATAGCTTTTATTAGTGTGGGGGAAAAGTGATGCTAACTGACTTAGGAATATACATTAGAGAACCCATGAACAAGTTTAATTTAGTCCTAAAGCTAAACAAACATATAGAGGAACTAATATGTTGATTATAAGGAATCAATAACCAAAAAAATTTGAATGCCACAAAAAAAGAATTCTTCAATAAGTTTGAAATTGAATTAAGAATAAGGAAAACAAGTTTTGACGACTTCCAAATAACAAATATGTCAAAAAATTTCTAATTAAAAAGAAACATGCCTTAAAATACTAAATAAAAGAACTTAGGTTTCGAACATGCATAGACTTAGATATGATCGTGGACCAGATCATGTTAGTTACTAACTTTTAAACATCAGTAGGCATGGTCTAAAAAATGCTTGTGTCTAAGACTATAGATCTCTTTTTAACTTTATGAAGTTAGACACAGTCTAGAATACTCCTGTAACTTTGATAAGTTGGCAAAATTTATTCAACGCTATGTTGGAAATTATGTTCATCCAAAGACAATTATTTTTCCTCCAACTCTAGCTCTTGTAATTAATCCAAACTTATATGAAATGGATCACCTATTTGGGCTAGACGTATTCGCATTATACCCTCACTCTTCAAATGATTCATTATTGAACCTTCATTTACAATAAAAGGGAAATAAGTCTCTTTTTATAAAGTTACAATCATGGCTGGGTTAGTGTAAAGAACACTCTTAATATTATTCCCCTTTTTCTCCTTCTCATTCTTCTTTCCTTCATTCTCTCTTTTCAATCTTAATTAGTCTTCATAGACCTACTTAGGTGTTAAAAGTACATGAGTAATAGGTCCATCATCCTTCATAAAAGTGTACATATTCTTAAAGCCTTCATATGCAACATTTATGTCATATTTCTATGACCTTCCTAATAAGATATGACCAACTAACATAAGTGTGATATCACATAATACCTCATCTTAATAACTTCCATTAGAAAAGAAAATCATCACCTACTTATTCACCTTGATCTCTTTGCACTCTTTAATGTATTGAAGTTTATATAACTTTGGATGTTTTATAGTAAGTAAACTCAATTTGTCTACAATGGTACTGTTATCCATATTATTGCAACTTTGTCCATCAATAATCACAATATATACCTTGTTATAAATGTGAAATTTAATATGGAATATATTTTCCTTCTACTGCTCTAGCCCATCCTCCTTGATTTTAAGGCTTAATGCTCTCTAAGTGATAAGCACATTGCTCTTAATAGCATATTCAATGCCCTTATTGTTATAATATTTAAGTGGTGGTATAGATTTTTTTTCATTCGAGTCAGCATCCTCCTACTCCTCCACCATCCCTCATGATCATAACTCTTTTATTTTGGCATTGGGATGTAATATGTCATATTCCTAAACACTAAGAACATTTAATGTCTCTATTTCAAAAGAGTTGAGAATTAATTTTTAGCTTTAGGTGGGTCAATTTTTTCTTTAGAAGAACTCTTATCATACTTTTTCTCCTTTCAGATCTCCAAAAATCATACTACTAATGGAGTATCTAGATAATTGTACGTAAAACAATTTCTAAACCCTTTTTAAAAGTAAGAAACTTAATCATATGATCAAAAACTTAAACATTTACCTAACCAACATTTCTAAACAATTTCAAACGCCTTTCGGCAATCAAACTTTCCAAACATTTTTTTTTTACAATTTCAAACACATTTCGGAAATCCTGTTTTGTCAAACATCTTTATAAATCAGTTCGGAAATTATA
>JAOQMQ010000009.1:4043126-4060669 GCA_027563845.1 Erythroxylum subrotundum | reverse complement strand
CTACTAACTTTTCGATCAATTCATCATACAAATCTCCACAATTTTCAAGAAACATCGAAAACTCATAATTCTTTTCTTAAAATTTCCTTAAAGCATAAATACTTCCATTACACAATATATATATATATATATATATATATATAAAACACTGATTTTCTATATTTCTTATTTCTAAATTCCACTGAAAATTCGGGGTCCAACAAAACTAGAGCAATTTTGACTTAATTTTAGAGGAATGACTCAAAACATAGGTTAAACATGGACCTGTATTATACTTATGTGGGCTACTAGTTCATTTTGTTTCTTCGAGAATTTGCCACGTGGAAAAATAAGGCCTAAACATGAATTCAAATTTAAGCCTTCAAAATTGTTTCTCAATATCAACCCTTAGATTTATAATATAGGGTAATTATTGAGTTATTAAAGCAACACGAGTACAACAAAAACCTATTTTGATTTCGTATTGGCGACAATTTTAATAAAAATTTTGTGCTTTTATGCCTAAAAAGATTAAAGATGAATAAAGGCTAAGAGAATAATCTTAAGGAATTAAACTAGAGTATCTTAGGATTGAAAAAAAGGAGCAATGAGCAATTTTGGAGAAATAGAAGGGGATTACATCAAGTTTAATTAAAGGACTTCAAATTTTCAAGAATCCATAAGAATGGGAAATTAATCTTAAGGGTAATAAACGAGAAAATAACTTTTAAGATATCTAAAACCATAAGGCATCCCATTAACAAAGATGATATTGTTTCTTTATAGATATGATTGATACTGAAGTTTCTCATGTTATATAGAAAATAATCACAAAAGATCCATTGAAGACTTATATCATGCAAGGAAAAGAAGAGGAGATACATAGCCCTATTCTAATGGAGCATATGACACATATGGAAGCTAATGAGAGTAGGAAAAGGAAATTTAAGGAGATTAAGAGACCGAAGAAAAGTATAATCAAGCCTTCAGTTGAGGGGCTATCAATATGAAGAGTTAAAGTAAAAAGTCTAACTAAAAGACTTATAGAAAAGCAGTTATCGTGAGATAACTTAATGATTTAGGTATTTTTGTTTCAATGTAGTTGCTTTTATGATCTTTATCACTAGATTTAGTATGATTTTGTCTAATTTTTATTATGTTGCATGTGCTTTAAGTTAAAGTAATTTTAAAATCAAGAATTTAAACATATTTTGAGGTGTTTTCATTATTATGTTAGGATTATCTTAACTATCATTAGACTTGGTTGAGTTTTGTTGGTGATTGAGCCCAAGTTTATCATATAAATTGGCGACACTTTAATAGCTTTTAATATACTTTTTGACCCTTAATTCTTGATTTTGTGCTTAAATTAGTCCTTGAGTGTGTGCTTATATTTTATGCAATTTGATAGTAAAAATTGTTACAAATTGATATTAATTGCTTTATAAATTTTTCTAAGGACAATTGATACTGCATATTGCTATTTTTGATTGTAGTAGCCCTAAGGAATAAAAACGAGTCAAATGAGTCAACACGAGGACGTGAGTTTTAGGATGTCCGCCGTGGCGCGTCATGAAGAACAACTCGCCGCGACGTAACTCAATTCTCCCGCCGCGACGCATCATGAAAGAAAAGCTCGCCGCGGCGAGTGATCCAGAAAGTGCACGCCGCGACGCAACTCTCTCGTCACCGCGGCGAACAATACGATACCCGGACTTTAATTGGAAAATTCTCTCACTATGCTGACCCAACCCGCAACCCATCCTTTAAAATCTTGCCAAATTAGGTTAGAAGAAATCTTTTTTTTTTTAGAAACAGACATTCGGCAGGCAGTAGAGACAGATCCTCGATCGACACTCAACGGCCATTATCACCTCTCATCTGCGACCATCATTTGCCGCCTCCGATCAGTTCATTGTCAACTCCACCGCCGGTCTCTATTGCTACTATGGGTGACATCGGAGCTTCAGCAGTCGTGAAGGGTTCCGGAGTCATGCGCGGCTAGGTCATCATTCCCTCTTGAAAATGTAGCAACGGCTTGAGTTCACTGGGCTTCAAAGGGGAGTTAATCTTACATTGTTAAGTTTAACTGCATTGTTGTAAATTTCTGAGTTAAGGTTTACGACCGTGTAGTTAAATTAGCTTGGTTAGAGTTTAATCAAGTGTTGAACGATGTCTTGTGTTATGGATTTGGTTATATGTAGAACTTTGATGCTTAATATATGAAGTTTCATATATGTCTTTTAGTGATTGTGTTAGTCCTCTTTATCTGCCTAGTTGTGTTTGATATTGAGATTATACTTGATTCAATTAACACTTGCATTAACTTGTCAATTTCACACACTAAGATGCATTTAACAAGGTTTTAGGAAATGGAGTTCATTGATTAAAACCTTGGACTTAAATAGTTCTTTAAGGTGTGTTAATTGAAAACTTAGTGAATTTCACTCCCTGGAAATTTGTTTTGAACCATGATAGCATAAGCTTGTTTTCAAGAGGACTTTATCATACTCAATTATTGTTTGAATTTTTAAACTTCCAACTTCCCAAAAATCCAAAAATACTTTTTATACATTCTTCTCTAATTTAGTTAAGTTTCCTTAATTCATACCAATGATCCAAACCCCCTTTTATCAACTTTATTTGCATTTTTGACAATTAGGCTAGCTTAAACCTTTTTCGTGAGTTCCAATTAAGTGAGACGACCTGAGGTTGCATCCTATATTGCAATCCTTGGAATTTAAAATTTTGACTCAGTTTCTAAGGGACTGATCTTAAGATCGAACGATGGCACCGATCAGTTGGCTATATAAGACAATAACCAGCATAGGTCGAAGGTTTTTTCATGTTTCACAAAACATCACTATTTGAATTTAGAGAGTGAGCCAATAGTTGAGGATCCCCATTAATGGATTAAAGATTAAGGATTATCAATGGAATTTGACAAGGCCAACATTATTTTATTATCATAAGAGTACCAATTAACCTAAATTCCCATTTTCTTTTTTTTAGGTTTTCTTTTTTTTTTATATGGCATGTGCATTAAGGATAATGTACAACTCAACCATAGGGAAGGGAATTAATTAGTTATAGTTATCAATTTGGTTATAATTAGCTTAATGTGGAATAACTCAACTATAGGGAAGGGAATTAATTACTTATAGTTATCAATTTGGTTATAATTAGCTTAATGTGGAATAACTCTAGGAAAATTTTTTGACTTTGAAAGAATATTGGTTGAGATAATTCAATAAAAGGTTAGTTGTTTTGTGATTTGATTTATTTAGGCAAATAGCCATAAGTATTAATTATTAAGTTAATTTTAATTTGCTTTTTTAATTTTGAAAATAATTATTTGATTTTCACTATAGTACTTATTGTGTAATTTAGACATACGATTGAGTCAAAAGTAAAATTTTTAAAGCATTTTTAGCATTACATTAAAAAAAGAAAAAAAAGTGTGAATAAGTGAACATTAAATAAATTCACTATGTTAACTTCAAATAGATTAAAAAGGTTGAATTTGAAAAATGGTGCTAGTGGCTATTAGAAATTAAGTAACTAGGAGTATTTGTGATTAAGTGTTTACTCTCGCATCAAAAGTTAGGTGACTTTTTAAATAAACCTTTAATTGTTTAATGTAAAGTCAATTTTTTTGCTTTACTATCAATATAAGTCGTACAAATGTTTGAAAGTTGAAGCATTACTCTTATGTATGTTGACTTCACATTTTAGGTTGAATTTTATGGATTGAGTTAAAATTTAACGAATTGTGGAGTTGTATGGAATTGATTTATGACTTAATGTAAGTTGAAAAGTATAGGAAATTGATGAACTTTGCCTTCATAATCGAATTCTCAAGATAGACTCCTATATGCATGATTTAAGATTTAAATATTGAGTTACTAAGCCAACATAGGTGTAACACAAACCTATGTTGGTAATAATTTTCATAAAAATTCTAAGCTTTTGTGGTTTAGGGATTGGAGGGCGGTTTTAGGGAGCTAAACTAGATTTTTTTAGAACAAGAAAAGAGCACTTTTGGAGGGGGAAAAAAAAAGAGGATTCTATCAAAATTCAACTAAATAACTACAATATTTTAAGAATTCATAAGAATGACATCTTCTATCTTCTTTACTTTCTTGATTGTTATTGGATTTCTTTACCTAGGTATAATATTAATTAGGATAGATCTAGATGGGAAGAACCTTAAAACTATGTGTTTAGATTGATTCTTCAATTTAATAAAAGAATTAAATTTTTTATGAATTATTCATGATTATATCTTATGTTGAGTTGAAATATGCTAGCATTTTGATTTAATTTTAGATTTTATATATGGAGATTGAGAAATCATATGTATGAAAAGATCATAGTATAAATAATAAGAGTTACATGGAATCCTAAACATAGGAACACATAAATCTTATGGGTCAGAGTCAAATCAATCAAATAAAATTCATTAAACAAGTTAATGCGCACTTACGACTTTTTATTATAAAGATATTTCAATTAATCATTTTAAGGATATGGAATGTTAATTAATGATTTCTATGCTTATAAAGATTTATCAGTTTTAACTGCAAGTGTATGGTGTAGCTATAGTTGTAGTTAGCATTGACAAGTTCAGGTCGATCCCACGAGGATTGTAAGTACTGTATTAACCCTTTTTCTATTATCTAATTGTCAAATCAGGTTGTGGATTTAGTTAAAAATTAAACTAAACAAAATACTAAGATTGACATAATAATGAAATCAGGCAAAGGAAAATACTACGAAAAGTCAATATCAAGTAAATAGTACCTAGGTGATGAATCCCCTTAAGAATTCTTAAATACTAACCCTTTTATCATGCAATTAAACTATTAATTATTGGACTTTGCAAATTCCTATCTTATGTTAATAATTTTTTCAAGACTATTAAAATCTAACCCTTTATTGATTAGCTGAAATATCTTTCTAGTTAAACCCTAAGATTGCATTATTGAATCGTGAATTTCACTATTAGGTTTGAACCTAATCCAAAGGATTTATGTCAACATATCTCTAGGTTTGCATGAAACTCTTCTAATTATGGTAAATCTATTCACATAAAAGTATTTCTCAATCCTAATCATATGAAATCAAATAATAAACTAATATTTTGGATATATTAGTTCAAGAATATAACTCATAATTGAATCATAATAAATCAATCAATAAAATTGCATTGCATTGAATAAAAGATTAAATCATATTGTCATTACAACTTAGTGTTCATCACACCTAGGCACTAATTAATTTAGTTCCTACATATAGAAAACAAAACAATAAAAAATATTCAGTAGAAAAAATAGAAATAAAATAAATAATATTCTAAATCTCTCTTTTGTCTCTAATAAATCTTCTTATAATTTGGATCAAATGATACTCTCTATCAAATCTTGTGACGTAATGTTCGTGTTTTCCTCATCCTCTATTTTTAATTGTCTCTTCTTTGTGTTTCTTATGACTTAAAAATGCTTAAAAACTCACTACTCTCCTAATCTACCTCCAATAATGTCCTTTTATAATAAATGATTTTTGGGATATATACGATCACTTTCACGGTCGTGTAGGTAACCGTATATCTCCAAAAACACATAAAGTCACTATTTTACATGGGCACATAGACTTACATGGGTAACACACAAGACCATAAACAATATTTTTGAATTTTCACACGTTTACAGAGACTTACACGGTCATTGTACATTTCTTTGTATCTCCAAGTTGTTTCAAATCTTTGTTTTATACCATGATTTCATTTTAATTCTTCTCCTTTTGGTCCAAAAAAACAATTATCTCCTACAAACACACTTGAAACAAATTTAAAAACAATTATCTCCTACAAACACACTTTAAACAAATTAAGTACCAACAATACCATAAAAATATTAAATAACAAGTAAAACACATTAAATATAGGTAAATATAGTCAAATAATCATTTATTAAACATCTCCACATTTGAGCTTTTGCTTGTCCTCAAGCAAATCATAATCTAAATTATCAATCTTACAAACATACATCCCTTATTAACCTCAACCTGTCTGTCCAAACTCTATATCGTCATATTATATTAATCAAATTAATATACAATTAGATTCAAGTTATCATAAAACTATCATTCATAAGTCAATATAATTAATAATCACATTGATAATCTTTTTGAAATCAAAAGTATAAATTTTCACATTCTTACCAAGGATTCACTCAATGCACTTAAAATGCTTGGGGTAAAAAGTGTAAAAACTCTTATATCAATGCATAAGAGAATTATTAACTATAAGCTTGCAATAAAATCATATTTCCACCACTTATAAATAAATTAGAAACAAAAATCAGAAGGTCTTTGATAGGGTTGTCGAAGCCCTCAAAATTAATTATAATTCTCTAACTTCTTGTAATAGTCATAAAACCAGGTCAAATCCCAAGAGAACTAAACACTAGTTTCTTAATTTTAATTAACAAAATAAAGTTGGAGTTTATGATTAATTAAGTAATTTACTAAAAGTAACAATAAATTAAAAGAAATCAACCAAATATAAAAGTGAGAAATTCAAGAGTGTTTAACTTTGATTCAAGGTAAAGATCTCATCTAATTGTAACATTGATCATTGGTATAAAAAGTATAATTTTTACAATTCAAGTAGTTAGTCTAAAACATATTAGGATTGCTCTAATAATTCTCAAAATTTTCTAAATTAATTGGTTCAAATTCATCATTCGAGCCAAAAATTACCATCAATTTATTAGGTATGATAGCATTCTATATCAATTAATTGATAGCAATAAGCTTAGTGAAAAATACTAGACCCTAAATTAAATAATTGAGATAGCTACAACTATTCAACTTAGTTTTCTTATTTCTTATAAGTTAACTATGCAAATTCATAAATAACCTATTTGCTACCTTATACCAATCTTTCATGACAATTTCTGATCATTGAATTCATGGATAACTATAGAATAATCAATATCAAATTAAATTTTCAAATTAATTGTTGATGTGTGTCAAATGCACCACAAATAAATCTAACTCTACACACTAAGATTTATAGTAGCGGTGAGTAAGGATCGTATCCACAAAGAGTGCTTATGTGGCTTTTTCAATGAAAAAATTGGTGTTTAGGTTATGGGGGTTCGGTTTGATTCAAATAACAAAATAAAGTGGAATTAAACTAAAGAAAGAAAATTAAAGAAAATAGTCAAAAGTGATTGATGGATTTGGAATTCGGTTTTCAGTTCAATCTCAGCCTATACACAATTAAACATACTTCATTTAGTTGTTATTTTCACATCTCTCCTATAAACTATTAATCGTAGGTTAACTACAAGCTCTGTTAATCTTGGTTTTCCCTTAGGTCGTATTTAATTAAAACAAGTTCTTTAACTAATCCTAGCTATCGAACAACCTAGAACAAGCTCTCTAGATTTAATAGGACAACCACATTACGAGTTAGGAAAACAAAACAATCAAGGCAATAGCCGCATAAGCTCGGGTCATTTAACTAAGGTTACGTTATCCCTAATGATTCGACACCATTAGTTGCCACAAATGAATTGGAAACAAAACGTTTACGTATTGTATTCAACATTCTAGCAATGGGGTTTCATAAAAACAACCTAATGAACACATTCATATCATCTTTATACAAATACCCAAATCAATAAACATAGGATAACATAAACAATCCTTAAAGAGAGAATGATTCAACATTACACAATAAAGAAGTGCTCAATGTGATGTTTGGCTTCGATTTCACCTCCGAACTAGGTTGAGCAAGCTTAGCCCTCCATGGGTCTCCAAAGAATGTGTGCTCTGTCGCTTCTTTTCTTTTAAAATCGATCCATCATTATTTCGCTGCCTAAACTGTCAATTTATTGTAAAAACTACATTGATGGGCATATGCATAGTTGGGTGCACGACTGTGCATCCAACCGCGCAAACCAATTAAAATGCCTAATTTGTGAAAGTGCATGGTTGTCCATCCAGCATCGCATGACATATTCTTCATTTATTGGGCCAAAAAACCAAGGGGAAGGTTAGACTTGGTCGGGGCAAATTTCATATTTCCTTCTCACTCTTTCTATCCCCTTAAAACAACACTTTTGGGCCTCGAGTTCTACATAAGAATTATGGCCCAGGATGTTGGCTTGAATTTGAACTTTTGAATTACCTCATTTGGATTTCATAAGCCTCAGATATGTCTATGTAAATGTCCAGTGGCCAGGTTGTTGATTCTGCAAAAATAGTTTTACTTTGAACAAACGGTTACTAGTCAAAACAAATTCGAACAACTACGAATTTGGGCTTCCTGAAAATCATTAGATGTCCTCTAAATATTCTCTGTAGACCATGTTTAGGTTCAGTGTTGAGCCCCGTTTCCGAAGCCCAACAATTGAACCAGAGTCAAAAAGCGTGTGCGGGTTTCGTTGTAGGGTTATCTCAACAAACCTTACTCGTATTGTACATGCCTTGGTATAAATGCCATACTTCTCACTACAATGTCGGATTGACTTCGATTTTGGGACGGTTTGAATGGAAACTTCTAAATTTACAACTTTTATGAAGATCTCTAAGTGAGATTCGGCTTCTAAAAGGATCAAGAATGGAGCAGAAAGTAAAAGATGAACAGTGCATAAAACTAAAACGAAGCAAAATTTCTAAGACGAAGGGAAAAACTAAGATGAAACAATTCTAAGACTGAGCGGAAAACTAAGACGAAACAACCTAAGATGGAACAAAACTAAGACAAAGCGTCTTAGGTACAAAACTAAGACAGAGGCTAAGACGAAACAGAAATAAGACGAAGCGGATCTATGACGAAGCGGGGTCAAACTAAGACGAAAGGAAAGTCAAACTAAGACGATAACCTAAGGTGATACAAAGCTAAGAGGAAGAGTCTTAGGTTCCAAACTAAGACGAAGGAAAACTAAGACGGAACGATTCTAAGACGAAGCGGATCTAAGATGGAGCGGGGTCAAACTAAGACGAAAGGAAAGTCAAACTAAGACGATAACCTAAGGCGATACAAAACTAAGACGAAGCGTCTTAGGTTCCAAACTAAGACGAAGGAAAACTAAGACGGAATGATTCTAAGACGAAACAGGGTCAAACTAAGACGCAAAACTAAGACGAAGTGTTTTAGGTACCAAAACTAAGACGATAAAAACTAAGACGAAGCGTCTTAGATACAAAACTAAGGCGAAATAGACCCGGTCAAACTAAGACGATAAAAGTCAAAGTAAGACGCAAAACTAAGACGAAGCGTCTTAGCTACCAAAACTAAGACGAAGCAGACCCGGTCAAACTAAGAAGATAAAAGTCAATGTAAGACGCAAAACTAAGACGAAGCGTCTTAGCTACCAAAACTAAGAAGAAGCAGACCCGGTTAAACTAAGACGATAAAAGTCAAAGTAAGACACAAAACTAAGATGAAGCGTCTTAGCTACCAAAACTAAGACGAAGCAGACCCAGTCAAACTAAGACGATAAAAGTCAAAGTATGACGCAAAACTAAAACGAAGCGTCTTAGCTATCAAAACTAAGACGAAGCAGACCCGATCAAACTAAGACGATAAAAGTCAAAGTAAGACGTAAAACTAAGACGAAGCAGAGTTGGTTCGTTCTATCCAACCTAGCTCATTCTGGATTTCTCTCCAGGAGTTTGAATCCGAATTTTTCCCTTATACAGACCTGAAATATGCCATGCACTAAAAAGTTTGGAAAATCATAAGCAAAAGAAATCATATTTCCTTAACAAAACCAAACACGATTTGAACTTAGCTTTAATTACATATCAACACACTCATCAGAAGCTTAATACGAATACAAGTGGATGCTCAATGTTTGATATGCTTATAAAGCTAGCCAAAAATGATTGAACTAACTTAGTTACAAATGTTCTAAGATCTTGAAGTTTCTGAAGCCTTGCAAGGATCACTGATCTTCTCGAATTGCACCTGAGGAGGGAAGGAATGAGGTGAGCTACACAGCTCAGTGGCTAACATATTTATAGACATGGCAATTGACCAAAGTTAAGCATATATATGTATATATATATATCTAGCTAGCATTCATACTTTATTTAAGCAACTTAAACATTCATCCATATTGCTCAATCACATAACACTCATTATGCTTCATGCGTTTTCATTTAAAGATGCAATGCACAACAAACAGCTCAAGGATTCCATGAAACAGAATGAGGAAACCGAAGTTTCATGAACAGAATGAGTCCATTTTGGAGCTCATATTCCACAAGCGGGTAACCGGGAGAAGGCTCTTGTCGACGTGCACGTGGCGAACAGAATGGTTCCACTCTCGCCCAAACAAAAGCACATATTCATGCTCAGAATCATTTTATCAAAATGATATGCTTTCATGCTTTTTCTTCTTTCTTTTCATTTATACAGAATGCCATGACAAGTATCGAGGCATAACAAAATGAGAATCATTATAATCAAGCAAAAAGTCATGCCTCCTTTTAATACATAACATTTAACACATGTTCACACATAGGCAAGAAATTTGCCCAATCACACAAAACTATAAACATATTACCCACCAAGTTAGCTTGCGAAAACCAAGTTAAACTTGCCTTTCCCTTTGCTCTTGGGTAGGATTCCCTTGGTCCCCTACAATAACCATGGTTCCAATCAAAATAACATTCAAATCAAATACAAATTGAACGCAAATCTAACCTACTCATAACCCATCGAGGTTAGAAAACCCTAGACCTACTTAGAAACCCTAACATCAAATAGGTTTCCAAAATCCATCTTCTTCCAACCCAACTCATTCTTTTAATAGAGCAAAAGAAAAGATGGTTAACCCACCTTAACAGGTTGATTTCTCTTATTTCCTTCTTTCACCGAAGCCCTTCTCTTCTCTCTCTAAGTTTTTGTCTTCTCACTCTTCTCCCTCTTGAATCACATTTTTCTCCTCTTAACAAGTAAAATAACACATCCTTTTTCTATTTCTACCCTTAATAAGCCCAAAAAGTCTATCTTACCTTTCCTTATAAGTTTATGCTCTTTTATGCTCAAGTGATCTCCAAAAAATGTCCTTAAACGTCCTTATTACATCAACACTTTACTCCCATTTATCCATTCAACAAATCCTACTAACTTTGACACCATTAAAATTCCAAAATTTTAAATCTATCTAAACTCCAAAATTTTTTACAATCATGCTTACTTAAAGAAAAAAATTTCCAGGGTCCAACATTCAGACTCTCTCTCTATGTTAAAAACTTGAAAATATCCTAGGAGGTCAATTAGGAAAGATGTTGGAAGTTCTCAAATAAAAATATATTTTATCAAATTTTTCCACATAATGTCTTGTATATAAAAATGGTTATAAATGAGCATAATAAGACAAGCAACATCCTTAATACACTAAATTTAAGTATGAAAAAGATATGAAATTATGAGTGTGATGTAGCTAGACAAGCCGCAAATTTCCAACTTTCACAATCTATTCTCAAGCCATTATAAATCGGTCTCTATCTAATTTCATGAATATGATTTGTCTTACCCTAATTTTCTTAATTATACACATGCACAACTAAAAATTATAAATATCATATTTTTCCTCGAATTATCAAGTAACACAACATCATAAAACGTAACAAAATATAAATACTGAATATTTTGTACCTTGTCAATCATTTGTTTAATAAATAAATTTCTTACAAAATTCATATATTTTAGAAATCCATATAGTTGATTATTTATCATTAATCATTAATTTAATTAATTACTAATTCAAATTATAAATTACCATAAAATAATTTATTGATAACAAAAATTCACAATTTTTATGAATCGTACACAACTATAAGGGTTCAATTTAAGATTATCCTTACCTAATTTTTAGACTCAGCTATTTTGATTGGTCCAATCTACTCTCTAATATGTCCTCTGGACCTAGATATTTATAAATTCCGTTAGACTTTATTTGTGAAATTATTTTCAAACTTAACTATACTTAATAATCCAAAATTACTCCTTTTTTTACTACTTTGTTCTTAATTATTAAAAATATCTTTACTTTATCTTCCCACCATAATTACTAAACTATTCTTAACTATTAAAAATTCCTATTTTACTTATACATTCTTTATTATTACTAAGACATTCTTTTAGGACTTCAAATTATTTACTAAACTACTCTTAACTATTAAAAATTCCTATTTTACTTATACATTCTTTATTATTATTAAGACATTCTTTTACAACTTAAATTTTAATTTTACCCTTAAATATTAGTATTTTCCATTTTCCCCTCAATATATCCTAAAATTTTATAAAATTATCTCTGTCTTCACCCTCTCTTCTTCTCCTAACTTTTCTTTTTCTCATTTTCCTAGCTATCTTTTCTCTAATTTATTTTTTCCAATTTCATCAAAATTGTTATCACAAACAACACAATACAATTTCAAGTAGAAACTAGTTTAGGATGATTGAAATTCATTAATAAAAGAGATTAAATTTAACTAAAAATCTTACTTTTATTCTCTAATTTACCGCAAAATAAATAAAATGAGTAAATAAACGAGAAAAGCTTTACAAGAAGGATAAAGGTGCATTTTTTGTATACTTATTATCTGAAAATTTGCAAATAACCTCTCTTTTAGTTAGGGATAAGATTACGTATTACAACATTTCTTCAAATCGGAGTTTTAACGAAATTTATATCGGATGTTGTTATTGTTGTTAATATCTTAAATATGAGGAAGAAAAAGGAGAATATAGCATTTTCGTTGATTTTCTTACAACCCACGTGTTGTACCCACGATTGACATTTGATATGTGAGTTATGACAAGCAGATGAAGTGATTCATGAGTTTTGGCTATTTACCTGCTTTGATTAGGACTAATCTGGTCTCCCTTTGAGCGTTCTTTGCATACGTACCGTTGCAAATGAAAGGCCCCACTACTACCGCCTAATTCAAAATAAACCCCCTTTCTTCCGATCCCTAACGGCTACTTCCACCATAAAACCCTGTCATGTCAATATGCTCATATTTCAGACACAAACCCCATCTCTCACTTCTTACACGACAACCCCATTTTCTTCCATCTCAGATAACACCAGAGAAATGGACTCAACAACAACCACAACGCCACCTTCTCATACTCATAGATCAAACCCCAAGTCAGCCTCTCGCTTGGCCAGAATCACACATTCCATCCCACCAACTCTGTCGTTGGACCTTGTACCCTCCTCACCCAACCAAACCCCGTCAACACCCTCATCTCAGTCTCTCAAGTCTTCCACCACCTCACTCCCTCTCCAAGAACTACTTCTTCTTTCACCTTCCCCTTCTCGGAAACCAAGAACCCGCCTCTCCGACAGGCTTGAGATGGCGGAGGATGTTGCCGTAGAGCCAAATGCATCTCGCCGGAGATGCAGAAGCAGGGGCAATCAAATTGGTGCATTGGGATGCGCGTCGCCGAGAAGCCACCGAAAGTTGAGGAGAAGAGTAGAGATGGAGAGTAGAGAAGAGAGAGATTTGGTTGGTTTGGTGGATGAGATTGGCAAAGTGAGGAAGAGAAGGCATAGTGGGAAGTCTAAGAAGGAGAAACTCTCCTTGCCAACTTCTTCTTTTCCTTCTTCAAGCTGCATCCCTAGTATGTTTCTTTCTTTTATAATGAATAGATGCTAATCTAATTTTGATAGCGTTCCTTCAATGGATCGACAGTGCTTATTCTTTACTTTGTGATTCAGAAGTTGAAGATAGCGATGGAGGCAATTTGGATGCAATTGGGATGGTCATTTATGATCTGATTATGTGGAAAGACGTGGCAAAATCAAGTCTTTGGTTTGGTCTTGGTTGTCTATGCTTCCTATCTTCTTGCTTTGCCAAAGGGATTAACTTTAGGTGTGTATATCTTGTTTTGCCCATTCCCATCTTGGCTTCGGTTAATAGTAATAAACCTATTCAATTTCATGTTTTTCAGCATTTTCTCAGTGATATCCCAACTCGGGCTTCTGTTTCTGGGTGCGTCATTCTTATCGAATTCGATATGTCAAAGGTATGATAGTATTGGGGTAATTAAATTCCATTCAACTCTGCATCCTTCTAAGCTTTGATAACTGAAACACAGAAACAATGTTGAAAAGGGACGCGAACTCAAGCTTAAAGACGAGGACATTTTGCAAGTTGGTAGATTGATGCTTCCAGCGATGAATCTCACAATTGCAAAGATGAGGGAGCTCTTCTCAGGAGAGCCTTCCATGACTTTAAAAGTGATTGCCAAATCTTACTCGGTTGTTCTTAAAGAAAGTTATCATAATTGCTTAAATGAGTGGCTAAGCCGGACTTCATTACTGGTAACAGGTTACTCCATTATTGCTTCTTGGAGCTGAGTATGGCCACCTTTTAAATCTGAGGAGGATCTGCGCAGTTGGTAAGGTCAACGAATGCCTATACTGGCTGTCCTCATTTCATTATAGAATATGACTGTCCCTAACTAATGTTTTACAGGATTTTTTTTTAGCTTCACCATTCCAAAGCTGTATTCGTGCTACTCTAGCCATATAAACCATAAAGGTAATGAGTATGTTGTCCATCACATTGTCAGCACTTCATTAACCTGCCATCTTCAATAATATTTTGCTAATATGAATTTGTTGTTAATGTGGCAGCTGAGAGCACAAAATGCTGGTTGGTGGAGGCATGGCAAGCATGCTCTCATAAGAAGATTGTGGCAGCATCTGCAATTTCAGCTTTCTGGAATCTATCAAGTATCAAAACCCGTATTTTCGCTGGTAAGAATATGAGAGTTTTTATTTATTGTGTTTATAAAAATCCTGACAGAAGTATTATGTTATTTTGATATAAGAGAAAGTTGCACCTAGCTCTTCAATTGCCAAAAGACCAAACCATTTGAACAGTACAACTGCAGCCAAATTTTATGTGTTTTGATTCTGTTTGCAGCATTCATATCTTTGGTTATCCTGCGCTGGTGCCAGAAACAAATGGTCGCAATGCAGCAGGAAGGAGAAGCAGAACAAGTAGAACAGGTGCCAGATGATGATCGAGCGTTAGTGGTGGCGGAGAAGTAGGATGGGATGAGTAACTGCATTTCCTTACAATGTATACAAATAAGATATCTCAAATGTCAATTCTTTTCCCAAGCCTGCAAAAGTTGATGTTCGGCATCTTCTGTCTCCTGTCTGCAATCTGTAATTCTTATTTTCAATTGATAAATGGATGCTTAGATTTTTTTTAAATGAAATTAGAAGATTGAAAATTAAATAATTTCTTTAATTTTAAAAAATAAATATTAAAAGTAGAAATAAAGACAAAGAAATCCTAAATTATGTTTTGATTCCTGAAGACTAACTTTTAATTTTTTTTTAATCATATTCAATTTTAGATTAATCAATCTTATATTTCTTTATTAATTATACGATGTGAAAGGAATTTTTATTATTTATTTTTTCCACCTTCATGTGGGTTATTTAGAAACAACTTCTGTATTAATTACAGATAAGGTTGCATACTATTGGACCTCTTCAGAGAGTGTCAACGAAATTTCTACTGAGTCTTCTTATTATTGATAATCGGATAGTTATGTTGGTAATCATGATAAATAATTTAAAATTTTTAAGGATAATTTTGAAGTTAAAGTTATAAAGTAAATTTTAATTAAGATAATTTATTTTAAAAAAAAACTTAGTTTATTTTTTTATACATAGTAAAAAAAATCAATATTCATCAAACATAGGCTAGGTCGCTAGGTTTGTATTCTTAAATGCTATGGTTTTTGGAAAGACGAAGAAAGAATGGTGTTTTGGGGTTAGGTTTGCTCTAGGAAGAAAGGGCGGTGTTTAGACTTGGGAAAAAAAATCTTAAATTAATCTCAGAATTTTGTCGATTATTTTCTTAATTTGATAACTTGATTTAAATTAAAAATTTAGAAAATTATTCTCTAGAATTAGATTTAATTTGTTAATTATATTAAAATAAATTAGATAGACTAGTTAAATGTAAGAAAAGTGTTTACTTAATTAATTAAGGAATATTTTTATTAATTAAATTTATTTATTTCAATTTGATTGAGATAAATTAAAGTTATTGTTTTATTATTTAAATAATTATTATTCTATTTATTTAAATTTTATTTTTATTACTTTTAATAATAAGAAAAGGTATTTTCTTGACTAAAATTGAAAATTTTTCATTTATAAGTTGAGACAAATGAGTTTTCTGTAATACTTTTAGAAGGAATGACTTCCAATTAATTAAGAAACTAATATCTAAATAAATAATGAAAATACTTTATTAATTAAATTTAAATGATTTTATTTAATTTTGAAAATGGTTTTCTTAGTTTCTAATTAAAGAAAAAATTACTAATTAGATTATAAATACTTTTCTAATTAGATTATAATGTCTTACTTATAAAACTAAAAAACAAAAGAGTTTTCTAAATTATAATAAGGAGAGTAATTTGTTGAAAATTATTTTCAATTAAATTTTATTAAAGAATTTAAGATAATTAGAAATGGTTCCAATTTAAATATGATTTTGTTAAAATTGAATTAAATTTTTATTTGAAAAATGAATTTAATTCATTAAAGGATCGATGAGTTTAATCTAGCTTGATTATCCAAATAGTCTGAAATATTATTTAAGATTATGAAGATCAATAACTAGAATCAAACAAAATTTGTTATTTCATTAATGTAATTCGATTATATTCGCATAACAACTGGCATGCTTTATTTATAGAGTTGATATAATTATGATGCACATTAAATTGAATATTTACATATATGATATTTTACATTTTTTATATCTGTTGAGACAAAAAAAATAAATCTTTCATCAAAATATTAAGTACAAGTTGAGAACGTGATTATTGTCTTCCATTATTTAAGAATAAAAACAATGTTTTTTCTATTGCAAGGCTAGTTGAGTGACTCAGGGCCCTTTTAACCCAATATGTTTTATCTTAAATTAATAGTCGTATTAAATTAAATTAAATTTGTATGATTTGGATAAGTGACTCATGATCATATGCATTTAAAGGTAAGTTTAGGAATAAAATACAAGATATGTTTTGACAAAAGTTGTTACCTAACGTATCCAGGAGTCACATGAGATTTGGTTAATAAGAATGTTATCTACCTAATCTAAATTTATTTGATTTGTTGAGTGACCCAAGATCAATATAATTTAAATGAGATCCTAGCTCACTAAGGAGATTAGAGTAATCTATTTGGAATAGGAGTGAGAGCTATTATTTTTAATAAAATAGTAGGAGTGACTATGTAACACCCAAATACCCCCTGGGATGATACATGGATGCCACCCAAGACAGAACAAACAAAACCAAACATCACACTGATATTTATTTTATTTAGTAACTCAAATCCACACACATATATTGCATATCGAAAATCTCAGAACAGAAATCCAAAGAATATTTACAAGCCCAAACAAAGAAAACAGAATACATTTTCAAACTTTATGAACAGACTCCTTTGGCCAGTGCAGTAGACTTGTCCCAGTCTTTAAACTCT
>JAOQMQ010000009.1:4009097-4022330 GCA_027563845.1 Erythroxylum subrotundum | reverse complement strand
TTTTATTAATAATAAATATTTTCATTACAAAACTGTAACTGAAGAAGATAAAGTTACATGTAAATACACTTGCTTTCTAGGGCACTATATTTACATAACTCCAACAATAGTAATTGTTATAACGATCATAAATGAAAATTTTTACAATTCATTGATGGATATATAAATTGATCAAGCTAAATTCACATTAGTAAATAAACTAACACCAATTCATTTTTTGTAATACAAAAAGCAAAACTAATAAAATAATACATTTTCTTATATAGGAAAATAATTTATTATAATTATTGGTAAAAACAAGTGGAATCCTAAGTATACTAGTTTGTTCTATATTCTAGTTATTTACCTTTTCATTTTTGACATAATCTTTACTTTTAATTACTTGAAGCGCAAACTGGTATACTTAAATTTTTAGTTTTTTGCTTAGTTGAATTTTCCTTGTTTTAATTTATAGGAGTAGTATTTGGTTTCTATGGACTATATAAGGCACTAGCGTGTGTTTTTGTATCATTAATGAAGTGATTGTGTTCTATTCAATGCCTTTATACTTAATATAACATTGATATTTATAATAAGTAATTGGAGATTGATGGTTAGGATGAGAAATTAAGTTTTATGGTGAGAAGTTGGTTTATATGGAAGAAGTAGAATATGGCTACAGATATTGAAAGTTAGGATATTAAAATTGGTAGGTTTTATTAATAGACCTTGAGAGGATGCTTATGGAAGATGTACAAGGAGTTGGAGCAAATAAGTTTATATATAACATACTAGGTGGTAATGCAAAAAAAAAGTTGATGAAAGTGTGAAGGAATGATGCTTATAAGATGGAGATATGTAAGCTCATTGCAAAACATAAGGTGATATATATCTATGTTGATCATTGATCAAATTTGATATATTTAGAACAAAACGTGGATGTTAAAGTTGGTTTTGAATGTTCTAATGATGCTATTGAAGTTGAAGTTATTACTAGGATTACATATTATGTCCCTATTACTGTCACTCAATCCATTGTCATACAATCTACTAATGAAGCAAAAAAAAAAGTATTTGTTAATGTAAGGATTAAAGAGGAGTTTGATTTGGGTTTAGATAACGAAGAGTTAGAAGTATCTAAGGATTTAGCTATTTCATTTAAAAGGAGGCAACTAAAGAAAAATAAGATTAATATTTTCTAGAAAACAAAAATAGGAAAAGTTGTAGAAAAAAGTGTAGCAAATCGTAGAGATGATAATGATGGGAATGATGTATAAGATGAAAATATGATAAGCTTGAGCTTCGAATGTTTTTTTGATAACTCTATGCAATTCATGGTAGGACTTCACAAGATTATGATTAATGAAAAAGGAATGTTACTCTTACTAGGAATAGACAATTTGTGAGGGCCAAATGTGTGAGTAGGTGTTGCAAATGGTATGTTTCAACGAGCTTGGTGAAAGATTAACATAGTTTTTCAAGTAACTATTTTTAACTTTTTCTAGTTATTTTCAATTCATGCATTATTAATATTATGGATTGACTACTTTAATAAATGTATATAGGTAAGAGTTTTCAAGAAGAAGCATGTTTTCAATCCTAACTTTCACAACAAAAGTATGGGTACAAAGTGGATTGCTAAAAATTACTTTAATAACCTCTCAGGACTCACTGCATGGTAGCCAACATACTTGACTAAGTTTGTTAGGAAAATTTTGAGAGTTGCTGACGGGCACAATATTTGTTATAGGGCTAAGAAGTTTGTAATAGAGGATATACAAAGAGGAGTAAAAGTAGAATAAGTCAAGCTGTGCGATTACAGGGAAGAACTATTTATTACAAATCCTGGTAGCAAAGTTGAATTGGTTTCTGAAAGGCCATCACTTAAAGTTGATTTGTAGCCATCAATTATATAACATAAGTTTTGAATGTTGTAAAAAGGGATTCTCAGCTGGTTATAGAGGGTTGATAGGACTAGATGGTTGCTTTCTTAATGGTATTGTAAAAGTTATTAACAACAATAAGAATAGAAGGAAATTTTTAGATGTTCCATGTGGCATGGGTTACAGTTTATATTGAAACAATGAGACACATAGAGCTATTGAAGAGAGAATTATATATAAATGATGGAGGTGGATAACTAGTGATTTCTAATCAACAAAAGATTTAGTCTTAACTTTATTTGTTTTTTAACATATATTTTCCCAGACTAATTATTTACTGATGTTTGCCAATTGAATGATATGTAGGGTCATACAGAGGTACTTAGTAGGTAGCTCCTAAAGGATGAAGTAATTAAGTTTTTGGACAAGACACATATTGCTAATTAGAGAAAGAGCGATTATGAGAGACTCAAATTGGAAACACTATTTTGGAAATATTGTAAGTCATTTGATGAACATGAATAACTTTTTTATTTAAACAATTTAGAAGAGGAGTTAGAAGATGCTCATATAGACTTTCTAAGAATTCTAAAGGAAGAATGGTTAAGAGCATATTTCAATAATTCATTAAAATGTGATATTATGGACAATAATATTTATGAAGTGTCTAAGGAAAGTAATATTAAAGATCAGACAAAGAGCATTATAAAAATGTTTGAGGAAATTAGAGTGCTTATAATAAAAGATTTATTAATAATAAAAACAAGGGAGAGATGAAATTCCAAAGAATAAAGAACAAATTAAGATTTAATAAGGAGGTATTGATTATGAATTTGAGAGAAATGGTGTCGATGGATTTTAAGTAATACAAAAAAGAGTAGTTATAAACTTGAGATATAATTAAGAACATAATTGTAGAAGTTAGGATGTGTCAAGAATCCTAGGTTCACATGTCATGGTTGCCATCGAGTACACCAATGAACATATTGAAAAATATGTATCATATTGGTTTATAAAGGATAAGTATCTACAAGCTTATCAATATATAATAGGGATAATTTGAGTAAGAGTGAACATGGACCACCATTACCACATCTATTTTGAAAAATGCCATGCAAGCCAAAGAAGAATATAATAAAGGAGAACCAACATTTGTTACTTTGTAAATGCTACATGATATTGGACAATTTCAATAACATTGAATTTTGCTATTTTGGTTGCTTTGTTTTAAAGATAAAAGAATATGATGCCTTTTAAATATATTTTAGGTAGTAGTTACTACCTCTATGATGTCATTTATATTTTATATTTAATTCTAATACTATGGGTTACTTCTATTATATGCACAATCTTTGATATAATTTACCAATATCTTATATAACATGCAACTTTATGTTTGAATATGCTACATTATGAAAAATTTCAACTATCTGCTTAAATAATATGCAATTCATTGTCTAAAATTTTCACAATTTATTCTAATGCTTTCTGTACACATAAGAAGTAAGAACTGTTCAATTTACATTCATTAGATCAATCAAATATAATAAGATGATTACTTAACCTCCCTAAAGAGCCTTAATAAATAGACTTGCTAGTACATCAAGTGTTATATCTCCCACCCTATAAAACTGATCTATATAGCCTACATATATTGTTGTTCATCACAATGCTTTTTAACTATTGAGATTCTTTTTTTTTTTTTTTTGCATGTGTATCCTATATATAAAACTTTTATTGAGCCAAATCTACAAACAACTCATATAAAAATCATAAATAAGTTTCATCCATCCAAAGTCTTTAATTTCATAATTGACAAGGATAATATTCAATCAAATACAAACCAATCCTTCTACTTCTACATCCACTTGTAGCAATTTTTAATGGCAATTATGAATGATATAATTTGTTCATAATTTTTATATTCAACCTCAGTATTTTTTTTTTCTTCTAGTTGGATTTTCTTCTTTAATAGTCCACAGATGATGCTGTGCTCAAAGCTCTTTTACACATCAGGGGATCAACCCACTAAAAAAACTAATAACCTATATGCTAAAGTTGAGAGAGTAATAGAAAAATTTATGATAATTTTCAGATCTTACGTTTAGCTATTTTTTATTTAAAAAATGTAGAAGACTCATAAAACCAAAAGATCAAGAGATAACTCACCCCATAGCTAACATAAGAGACAAAGCTTCTTCCATGTTTCCTCTATATTTATGAAGTCTGCACGACACACCCATTAACAAGCAAACAAATGTCAAAGAGAAAACATCAAATTGTTATTAACAAATTGGACTCATTAGACATTTCTTTTATCGCTTTGTTATATCTTGTTTCTTAACCTATATTTTATATTTGTGCATAATATTGAGCTATTAAAACATGTCATAGATGTTGTACTCAATTTAGGAAAAATATAAATTTGCTTTGAAAAGAAACATAGTAAAAGTTTCCACCTTAATATGATTATGAAAATTCTACACTTCTAACAATAAAATAAAATCAAGCTAGAAACAATGTTCCCATTTTTACAAAAACAAGAAAGAAAGTAATGGTTATAGATGTGGGCAAATGGTCATAGGTGAAATTTGATTCCAATCCATATGGTTGTCTACTTGTTCATAATATAGCCACGTAGATGCCTAAATGCCATCTTAAAGTTTGCTCCTTTAGTCATGTCAATAAAATTTAGTGGAGCTTATCTTTTAACCTGGGTGGTACGATTTTTGAAAGGTTAATCACTAAATTAAAAATTAAAAAATTTAGCACTAAAAATGAAAAAATTTCTAAAAGTTTGGCTTATAAAATTTATTGTCCCTTAATTTATCAACCCTCCATGTTCTTTCAAAGATTTCAAACACAACATCTTTAATAAAAACTTTATCTAAAACCATTTCAAAATTTTTGTAAAAGGTATTTTGATGATCAAAAGGACTTTCTTTAAAACCTTTCCAAAATTAAGGGATAACATATTTTACAGTGCCAAAATTCCTTTTAATTATGACAATAATATGCATTGTTCCCTAAATGTTAATAATCCTATAATGATTAAGCACCGAATTTATTGTATTGATCCATATAAAGTTATTAGAAAGATTACAATGATTCCATACATCTTGAAGTGCTTGATTCTTCCTTATTGTTAGTTCTTAACTTGAATTTCCTTAAAATGTAATTGAATTGTACTTGGTACTTCCATTTTGCTCATTTGGCTCCCTTTGACGATTTTGCCCATTAAATAACTTTGCTTAAACATGATCTTTCACACATTGCTTGATTCTTTAACCTATTAACTTAATAATATCACCAAACACAACAACGTTAGTAGCAAAATATATTATTATCATAAAAAATGGCTAAAACCTCAATTGGTCCAATAAAAGTCATAAAGAAAAAGCAATAAATGAAAGTCCATATAAGTGAACACAATGAAATTCTTTTATTTTAGTGTATAATGATTCTAAGAAGATGGATAGTGTAGATAGAAGCTTAGGAGATTAGAGAACAAGATCAAAATTTCCTCATTTAGTATAAGAACAAATTTTAAGAAACCCAATTTACAAGTTTTGTTGGTATTTGACAATAGTAAAATATTCAAGATAGCTTTATTAGAGTACAATATAAAGAAAGGATTTAAAGTCAATTGCAAAAAATGACATGATAAAGATAATAGCTACGTGTAGAAAAAGTTGTTGGTGGACATGCATCAGGATCTTTTTTATGTTAAAACTTATAAGCTTGATCATAAATGGGCAAAGTTTATGAGAATGATAGGTTTGTTTATAAATGGGTCATGGAAAAGCGTTTTTTTTTTTCAGATCCCACGTTTTAGTGAGATTTTAACTTAGTGTTGATGATGATTAAATATATTAAGATTTCTCCCGGTTTAATTTTTTATCACATTAATTTTATAAAATTATCTCTTATTCTTATGATAAATATCATATTTATATTTTAAAGCAGAAGTTATGTAATAATTTAAAATATTATATAAGAATAATCAATGAAATTTAAAAAAAATTAGGTTAAAAGAGTGAGGATTATTATTTCATAATGGCGGAAGAATGTCAAAAGAAGATAAAACAGGAAAATGAGGATACGACCCGGGAGAAAGAGGCGTTTAGCCCGAAAACCCGAATCTCTTCGTTTTGGGTACTCTGTCACTCTCTAGGGTTATAACAAGTTTGGCATTTGAGGTTTTAGGATTTGTAATATTAGAACCTTCATCTTCAATGGCTTCCCTCTTCAAGGTACGCACTGTTGTTCCTCCACACGTAGGTTATTAGTTCTCAATTTCTTGGCTTTAAGAAAAATTAAATTTGGTTGATGTTGTCAGGATCCAAACAAACTATCAGTGTATAGGGACAGAAGATTTCCGGGTTCTCAAGAGGAATTCGAGCATGCGCTTCTGACATCATCAACTGTTTACATTGGAAACATGTCTTTCTACACAACGGAAGAACAAATTTACGAGCTTTTCTCTCGAGCTGGAGAGATTAAGAAGATCATTATGGGATTGGATAAGAACACCAAAACTCCTTGTGGCTTTTGTTTCGTTTTGTATGTTTTATTATTCCTCAGTCTCACATTATGATGTGTTTTTGTTACTTGCTTTTTGATGGGTTTGGTTTTGGCTCCTCTACCATGAACATTGCTTTCTTCCCCATTTCTTTTTCTTTTCTCAATCATTTGTTAGTTTCTTTTTGGATGAGTAAGAATTCACTAATGGAGTTTTAGGTAGACTAAAACTAAAGCGCGACAATTGAAAAAGATCAAAAATAACTTTCTTGCTCATGTTACACGTTCTTTAATTTATTTCGTGGAAATTATATGACAACCTACCAACCTCACTATAGTTTTATTTTCAACATCTGAAAGGGCTTAAATAGAGTTTTCCCTTTTCTAAAGCCTGTATGATTTGCTCCTTTAGGGGAAAACATGGAAATAGGTTTTAATATTGGGGCTCTTAGTTGGTTTTTGTACTTGTGTGTTATCAGATTTTATTCTAGGGAAGACACAGAGGATGCAGTAAAATATTTAAGTGGAACTATTCTTGATGATCGTCCTATACGTGTGGATTTTGATTGGGGGTTTCAAGAAGGAAGGCAATGGGGCCGTGGTAGAAGTGGCGGACAGGTGATAGTTCTGTTCCGGCTAGCAATTGTGAACATGTTTGACCTTTTGCTTACATACATTATCTGTTTTTCCTGTATTATTGCAGGTGCGTGATGAATATCGCACAGATTATGATCCTGATATCCTTTATTTACCAAGTGTTCTCAATGTTATTCATCTTTTCCTGAAGATGTGAGCAGTGTTAAAAATATTGCTGACCCACTATGAGATTGGCAATTTACCATGTGATTGAAAATGTCCGAATGCTTAAAGCATTGATTTTCTGGACTTTCTCGTTCATTTTTTATGTACTCTACACAAGCTGAAACTACATTTCTGTCTTCCGGATATTGTGAGAAGTGGGATCAATCTAGAAGTGTATGGACCTAGATGATGTTACAGTTTGAGTAGATCAAGTTGAACGGTTATTTTCTTCCAAATGACTTTCATATGGGTTGGCAAGTGTATTTTAGACTGGTAATTGTAATCATTGTCATCTGTGTCTGTGCTATCTTTGGCTTACTGGGATCAATGTGTTTGTGTGGTTCTGGATCGTGTCTTTAATTTATCTAGGTCTATCTTCTATAAAACTTGGCTGATTGCATTCCTTGAATATGAATACTTTCTTCACGTTTATTCGCATCTCTGATGATTTGGAACTGAAACTCACCACACTAATAGACTGTAGAGTAGGCCAGATTTGCTTATTGTGCTTGTTAGTTATCCACATATTTTCAACGTTGTTGGTCATCTTCCCTTATGTTAGCTTGAAAGGGGCATGATTCTATTGAGTATTTAGCTGACTTGTTTCCAATATACATGAATGAATTTCATTTTTCCTGAGATAAGCCTAACTGTTTTACCTAGTCAGAGTTCCTTTTAAAATGGGCTGATAGCTTTGGGTTGGCACCTTATTTGCACGGACATTTAGCTACGTACTACTGCTATTGACTTGTGCAGTGTTAGATTAAGATGGATATTTGGTATATTCAAGCTCCATTTATGAATGATTTCATTTAGTAATTGGATAATGGTTGAAATACGCTGACTTGTTGACCAATTCATCTTTGATTTAAAATCAGTTGAAAAAGTTCCATGTCTCCTTTCAGTTTTCTTAACGTGTTGTACGCAGAGGTGGTTATGGAAAGTTAATTCAGCAAGAGCTAGAAGAACAAAGACAGCTTGTTGATTACGGTGCTGGATCATTTGGTTCTTTCCCTCCAATTATGCCATCTCATTGTAAGTTGTTGCTAGTATATGAAAATTCCACTTTATGAGTTATAATCATGTAATATGTGGTCGTGTTTGTTAATTTTCATCCAGAAAGGAGTGAAATGGAAATCCAAAACATATTAAATGAACTATCTTGATACTTGCAACTTAACTTGCCTAGATGGAAGGCTTATTTCAGACTTTGCAAACCTTGTAATGCTGTCAGGTCTGTGTGAATAAGCATATAGGGTTGGATAAACTCCATATGTACACAGGTAGAGGAGATCCTCTCACTTCATATTCATTGCATCATAACTAAAGAATCTAGAGTGAAACTAAAACTAATATGTTGTCTCTAGTACGTACAGTTGAAATTGGAAATGATAAGTACTACTTGAAAACAATGCTTACATACAACTAATACACTATGGGTAACAGATAGTTGCTCTTACATTTGAAACTTTAACAATCAAAGCATTGCTTGCATGGACCAAGGCTGAGTTATTCACGAAATGAGCCTGGATTGCCTTCTCTCCAAATATATATGTGAACAAATATTATGAAGTTCTATGTCTAACAAAATGGGAAATTTAAAGCCATCATATGAGCAATATATTTTAAGATTGATTTCGAAAAATTGTGATTTAAATGAGAATGATATTGATGAACAAATATTAATAATATATTTTACCTTGTAAAGAAACAGAAATGCCTTATTCTTCTACACTTTTTAGATGCTTGATTTTGATTTATGGTGTTTCTTTTATTTGTAATCTGTTTTCTGGTTGTATTGTGGATGCCCATTTATTCTAAGTTGTAATATGATGAAGTTCAAATCTAGGAAGGTCTGCTTTGTCGTTTTGCATTTTTTTGTGATTATTTTAATATTTTAAAGTTTTTTTATTCTTTTATAAAGTCTAATCGAAACTATCTAGTGTGATCTCTTCCTTTACTCAGATTGATAGTCTGGGTCAGATCTGAAATTTTTAATCATGCAGATGGTAGATATAGTGGAGGCCATGGTCATGGCAATTCTCATCGTCATGGTAGAGGTACTCTCTCCCTCTCTCTCTCTCTCTGTGTGTGCGTGTGCGTGCGCGCGCGCGCGTGTTTGTGTGTGTATGTGTGGGTACTTTACAGTAGTGATTCTTGCATTAAGCTTAGTAAGAGAATTGTACAAATGGACAAATTATACATTATTGCATTGTATCAGCCTTGCTTTGATTTTGAAATTATATCAGGCTAGCTTCGATTTTTAATCTGTATCAGCCTTGCTCTGATTTTTAGACCTTTGTTATGGTCCTATAACAATTCATTCGATCTGTGACATTTTGGTGAAGCAGATTATCACCGAAAACGATACAGGGATGATGACCGACATGCACATGAAACTTCAAAAAGAAACTCAGATCATGAATCGAGGAGGAATTCTGATCCTGATTCCCGCCCGGTAACTTTTTAAGTTTAATGGATTAAAATTGTTTCCTAATCATGCCAATTTTGCAAGTGATTTCAAACCATATGGGCCTTTTTTCTGCGAATTACTGATTTGAATTCATCTTAGTTACCCAAAATTCTCATATATGTATATATATATATATATGTATGTATGTATGTATGTATGTATGTATGTATATATCTATATATCTTAAGAAATCTTACATGCAGTTGCAGATATCATTGTTTCTTTCATGTTATAGGAGAAGAATCCTCGTTTTCGAGAGAGTGGCGACTCTGATGATGAGGATGAAGATCAGAGAAAGCAACGATCTTAGCCTACTCTTCCATTTATACTTCGTAAGGTGTTTATTATACTTATAAATTGTTGTACTGAAACCTTGGAAGGATCAGTGACTACTAAAACTTGTACTCTTTTTTGGTCTCTACGTAAATTTGAGTGATGGGCCAGTACTAGAACTTTTCAAGACCATGTACAGATATGGTAGCACAAGATTGGTTTCAGATCAATCAGTTCTTTTCCTGTTTAGCATGTCCAAGCTTTTCTTCCTGATATTGGAAAGGTTTCTAGTGACCTTGTGTTGTCTGTTTACTCAGCAAGCTTATTATCATTAATCTTCATTAACTTGTGTGGAACTGACAATGGAAATTTTACGTGGCTACATGGTCTTTTTACAATGAGGATGCGTGGAGGGAATGAGGCAATGATATATTTTATCCTAATCTTCTACGATTTTATGAAAATAGGGGCTTAAAATTGAGTTGTTGCATGATTAAGTATACCTAATTTTTACATTTTAAAGATAAAATATTAAATCGAAGGAGCAATGGTACCAGTGGTGCTTACAAGAGAATACCAAGGCCACGAGGCTATGCCCAAAGAAGAGAATTAGTTAAGCTAGCAAAGATAGCTAATTCTAGGATTAGGCACAAGCTTGTTCTATATTCCTCTTTTACATCGCATCTATGTTATAACCTAATCCAACTGGAAAGATTTTTGCGTCTACTTTACATTTGAGTTGAACCTTGTTTGCCAATTCAATAACTATGGGCCAATCTTGCACTAAGCATTGTTAGTTGTAGAGTTTTAGCATCTTGTTCCATATTAGTCCTGTGAATTGGCGCTCAAATAACAGATGATTGAGGGATTCAGGTTTTTGGTTATAGAGAGTACATTTTTGGTTGTTGAATGAGTCAAAGGGGGTGTTTAGTAGATAGCGTTCAAGCTATATTTTAGCTGATTAAAGAGTATTAGTTGTTTGACTATGTCAAATAGCTAGTATACTTGTTCTATTTTTTCAAAAGCTATTTGGGAGTAGTGTTTCAGCCTATCAACTAATAAAAATCTTACGCAAAGATAATTGTGCCCTCAAACTCATTTCTTATCTTAAGCAACTTGTAGCTTTTAGGTTTTTCACTTTAAAAAGAGAGTTATGATTCGTGTGTAGATCTTCCAGAATCTCCTCAACTCATCTTCTCCAAGCACCTAAAAATCATTGACTTGTCAATTATTATTATTATTATTTTGAGAATTATTATTATTATTATTGTTGTTGTTGTTGTTTATTATTATTATATATCCTATGTTTTTATTAGAGTTATAAACTTAATTTCTGTAAAATTAAATATCTAAAATTTAAATTCTTATAAAAATATTCAACGAAATAATGTTAATGTTCTTATATTTTTTTTAAGTTATGTCCTCATTGGTCATTTTACACATAAAATTCTAAATGACTAATTTTATCAAACATCTTTAATAAACAACTAATGTTATCTGCTGGTCAAATCAGCTGATATAATCAGCTATCAGTTAACAGTTGATAGAATCAGCTAATAGCTAATGCAATGAGCTGATTGCCAAATAGGGCCAAAGTATTCGTAGCCAAAGCATAAGGGATCTTTAGGTATATTGTTTAGACACTATATAAGGTTTTCCATTCCATAAACAAGAAGTTTTGAACATGATTTGTTAGTAAACTTGCCAGATATGTATCTCAACTATGTAATCCTATCTTCATTCTTAGGATTGGCTTGATAGGTATGAATATTACCAAGATTTCTCATGCAGCTCCATATAAGATCAACTGGCCATGACCATCTACATCCTTAAATGTTAGAGCTAATTTTATTGGATTCTAGAATGTTTGCCATCAGGAGTTTAGCATTAGGATATTCATGTAGGGAGTCTAATATGTGCTAATTTTCAGACCAAATTGGGGTTTTCTCTCCATTCCTGTTGGACCCCGCTTTCGAAGCCCATCCAACCGTAGTCACAGATCGAAAGCGGGTTTCCTTGTAGGGTTATGTCAAAGTACCCTAATTAGCCCTCATCAGTTCCTCAACATCCTCATAACACCTCAAGCCACAAAAGCGAGCCCACACAAAGAGATCACTAAATCACAATTGACTTCTTCAAAATTGTAACGCTTCATCTCTAATTTATTTCGGAGCAAGAACCACCTCAATCGGAGTTCTATAGATGAAGATATGCTTCATAAACCAAAGTATAATCATGCCTCAACAAGCTCTCCCAATCGACCCCTCACTTCCTTCCACTCAATCTTTTTGAATTCGAAACCGATGGCTATAAATTTTTGTGGGAAGGTAGAACAATGTGTTATAAATCTAACGCCTCAAGAATCACCTTAAACAGAGGTCGGACGAAGAAGTTATGAATAAACGAATCCAACATGTTCATATCCAAACTCACATTGTACAAGCCTTGGCGCAAATGCCATAACTCTCACTAAATTGGTCGGATTGACTTCGTTTTTAGACGGTTTGAAAGAAGACTTCTAAGGTTACAACTTTCCTGAAGACCCAAAATGAAATTTTGTCGTTTGGAGGGTCCAAACACTGACCGTGTGAACTAATACGGACAAGTTATGTGAGTGCAACCTTCGGGTGAAATATCCTATGCAACATTACCTACTCAAATGGTCATATCTCTTAACTCTGACATCCAACAATTGCATGCTTTATATCGTTGGAAAGCTAAAAGGACAAGCTACAATTTCTATGAGACAACCTGCTCAAGTTCACCCTAGATCAATACAGTATTTCTCTCAAAGCCAACTCACAAAATCCTACCCCCTATGGAAACTTAGGATTTGCAATGCAAAAACTTGAAATGCTACAAACAACCATAATGTATAAACATTTCATTCACATCAAAATAAGAGTTGTACAACGCTTTAGTGGGCATTTCAATCCACTTTACAAAAATAATCCAAAATACAAATGTTGTGAGAAATACAAGTTCTCAAAATGCAACTAAAGCATTGTTTCGTCAAATCTAGCTTCAAAAGATCAAAATATGCAAATAGGAGTGATGCCTTGACGTTCGACTCAATCACTCGAGATGTTGTTCATTGCCTGCGGATGGGAAGGAATGGGGGTAAGCTTAACGCTAGTGGGTAATAGTTTTATAACGAGAAACAAGCAAAAACCCTTGAATCCTTCAATTTCATAACAAAATTCACATTGAAAACCATGCAATATATATATATATATATGTATGTATGTATATATATATATATGTATGTATGTATATATACATACATACATACATACATATATA
>JAOQMQ010000009.1:3998722-4008997 GCA_027563845.1 Erythroxylum subrotundum | reverse complement strand
GATAGTCAGAGGTCGGGATCAGTTGTGTCTGCACTAGAGTGTCATTAATTGGATTCCGCATAAATTGTAAACTGTTGCAATAATTGAAACTGTTTGTGAATAAAAATGACTGTGTTCGGCTCATATGAACTATTTTACATATTTACTGTCTTTGTCGAGCAACGGAAAGCATTGTCGATCGACTGATTTTTTTGCTCTAGCACGCCACCTTCGTAGGACTCGGACTCTGATATCACCGACGATGTCGGGTTCGGGTCATGCGGGAGTGGGGTGCTACACTGCTACACCATCCACTACCCTTATACCAACAAAGATATCAGGGTAAACGTTGCGGATGAAGGAGACGACCTCCAGCCTGGAGCTAAAGGAGTTGATGTAAGAACTTACATCACAATTGTCAACAATTTGTAAGTAAAATTCTAAAAATTTTGTAATACATAATAACACCATAGGTTTATACTGAAGTTATAGGTTTTTAATGAAAATGATCTAAAATAAATTATATATTAGGTTGGTTACGTCTAGAACGTGCTCAAGAAATCTTTCATCCAAGTTCAAGAAGAGGATAGATCTTGAGGGTTATATATGGAAGAATGTCTCCTAAGAGACAAAGGATTTTTGTTATGAGGAGTTTGAGGTGCACAAAAGATATTCTTTTATCTTTTTTTATTTTATCAAAATTAATACATTAATTAGATAAATATTGTCGTTTATAAGTACGTATAATATGCTTTTCTTTTTTTTTTAAGAAATTTTTGGGATTCAAAATTTGTTGCTGTAATTTATAACATATGGGAGAGGCTAGCTTGTACTCGTTATAGAGACTTTATTACTTCAATATACAAGAATAGTGTACGATTACCACATATATCTGAAGAAATATGAAGTCGTTGGCAGCAGTATTGGGTATCACCCAAGGCAATATCCATTTTAGAGCATAATTCTACCAACAGATGTGGAGGACCAGACGGATAGAGTCTACCCGTACACACTTAAGGATCTTTGACCCATCAGGAGCATACAATTCAACTTGTAAGTATCAAAACTTTACTCTTATATTCTAATTTTAAAATAAATATATATATGCATTGTGGAGAATAATAATATTATAAATGTTTGGTATCATTAATGAATGTACTGTTGAGTTTTTTTTTTGGTCTAACAAGGGGTATATATCATAAAAATAGAGGAAATTCGAGAAAATTTTGCCGAAATTTTTGTAAATTGTAGTTCACTTATAACAATTTATTTTGATGCAGGAAAAGTCTATAGGTAGGAAGCCTACACCATGCCAACTCTTTTTACAAACTCACATCAAGAAGTACGATGGTATAACCTTCGTCAATACTCGATGTAGACAACTTCATGTATGTAAAGTCTATACTTTAATATTAATTCTTAAAAAGTATCACTTATTAACATAAACAATTATAATGATAAGACTAAATAAAAGAAATCATTTAACGACAGTCCCAGAACTCTAAAACTGTTGATGAGAATTAGAAATATCTTGAAGCAGTGGGTAGTAGGGACCGTCGTGGAAGGATTTTCAGGTTAGGTTCATCTGCAAACATATATTATTCACAATCTTCCACATCCACTGTAGCTGGATCTAGTAGGAGGTCCGCATCAAATGAGAGAGTCCTTCAGCTTAAGAGCATAGTAGAGAGGCTGATGGAGTGCATAACTCAACTTCGTAATGAGGTGGATGAGTTGAAGGGTAAGGACAGAACCTCATCGTAGCAGTTAGAACATCCGCCTTCACCACCTGTATAGCTTCTGGATATGTGAATGTATTTGATAGTCTGCTACTCTTAAGTTTTTATATAAATTCTTAATTTACAATTATTTTCAAGATACTTATTCATGTATATTATAATTTTTTATCAATCAATGTTATATTATTTATAGAAATTAAATGTACAAAAAAAAAGCATAAGATTATCGACAAAAACTCAGGTAGGAAGTAAGAAATGGTGGTTTAAATTTATCATAGTTAAATTTCCCGACTGAAATACAATATTATGTCACTAATTAGTGACGAAGTGATATATTATATGATTTCGTCTGTAAGTTACCGAAAAAATACATCACTTCGTCACTAAGTTACCGACAGAATAATATATTCTTTTGGTAAAAATTTAGAGATGGATAATATTTTTCATCAGTAAATTTAGTGATAGAATGTTGTACATCCGTCGGTAAATTTAGCGACGGACATATAACTTACTGTCGGTAAATTCATCGAACAAATATTGTGATTATGTTGGCAAATTAGAGACAAAATAAATTCTTTGGTAAATTTATTTAAATTTACCGACAGAAAAAAAAAATTCCGTCACTAAATTTATGAACGAATGTACAAATTTTCGTCGCTAAATTTGCGACAGATTCCATATATATCTGTCGCTAAAGTTTACCTACAGCCATTTCTCCGACGACTCTCTCTGCCGGTAATTTTCGCCACCAAATTTGTTTCCCAACAGAAAATCTTTATTTTTCATCAGTAATTTCTATCGCTAAAACTTATTTTTCTTGTAGTGTTTGAATCCTTTGATTGTTGATTGTATGATTTCGTGATAGTCAATATTGTAATAACCATAAGTGTACTACGTAACTGTAGCTAATACTAAAAAATATGGGTTAATCTTGTGAAAATTATGAATACTAGTACTTACCCTTCCCTTATTATCTAACCTAGAATTGATTTTAAATTTTTAATAAAAAGAAACTAAAACCAAGGCAAGCACTGCGAAATTATCGATATCAAATAATTAGTATCTAGGTTTCGAATCCCCTAAACCGTAACAGATTAATCTTTTATCATGCAATTATTTGTTAATTAATTGGACGGTGAAAGACTTCTATAGGATGATAATTAGGAATAAGATCACAAGAATTATGAAAATTGGTGGGGAAGATGAGCAGCGACGGAGCATGAGACCATGGAGCCATTTGATTGTGGATTCTCTAACAAAAGCATCCACGGTTGAAAAGCTAAAATACTATACCGTTTTCTCCTCCATTCCATCCCGCACTAAAATATCTCTTCCTTTTTCTCCTTATCCTTCTAACAATATATTCCGCATGCCCACAAACCCATACTCTGCTCTTCCTATCACTCACTAAATTATATATATATATATATACCAACACCCACTTTCTTAGACTTTTTTACCACTTCTCTTTATGTATTTTAGCGAAAGGAATATGTCCCATTAGAAAGCGTCAACCCTCTTCTTACTTTATGTTCAGGAGAAGATGAGTAGGGGACTAGGTTTCAAATTTTCACGATCCAACACGTGCAAGGGACACACTTATGATATCATCAACTTTCGAGTAAGATTATCGAATACAGAGGTTATAATAAGTGGGTTGATTTGTTTTTACTATACACCCACATTGTAAGGTGAAGGAAGATCATTTTGGAAATGGTTGTTGCACTTTCATGTCACTTAGAGGACAGGAAAACAGAAACTTTCCCATCGTGATCTCGCAGACGTGATGTTGAAGCCAACTTCTCACCTGCTCTCTCTTTCACTTAGCCAAAATGAAGGTGAATTATATGGTTTTGGACATACCACTAGAACGTGACTCTGGCCTTTAAATCGCGTCAAACCCGACATAGTTGGATTGAAACATCAAGCATGAGTTAGCAAGTCAACACCTCTCACACATTGTTGTTGATAGAAACAAGTGAGATCCACTGAAGTAGTACGAAGGCTACACAGCACCAACTCTTTGGATCAATTTTGACAAGGAAACCACTGAACTTTCAAATGGATCACGCCAAGCCAATAGCACCCGGACATGATTTATAAAAGTTGAATATCTAATATTCACTTGGGACCTGGGTGGCAAGTTAGGTTCTTGCATGCAGCAGATAAAACAATAATAAATAAATAAAAATCTCTCAAGATCTTAATCAAGTGGCTGGAAATTTTTTCTTTTTCGTTTCCCACGAGATGTTTTAGGAGGGTCTCAATTATATAAAGACACATTTAAGCCATCCACACCTAGACTAATCCTCGCTCGAGCCGGTAAGTCCCTTGCGGAAGGCAAAGCTCTGGCCCAAGTTTTAAATAGTGCATACATAAAGACAATTCGAACTCGCAACCTCACTTAAACCAGAAGAGCCCCTTACCAACTCACTTGCGTATCGGGGTTAGTGGCTAGAAAATTTTAATTAATGTTTTACTTCAGTCACCATAAAAATTGACTTAAGAGATTACTTCAGTCACCAAAATCTGTCAAGTCAAGATTATATCCAACTACCAATTAGCTGTAATTATCAAAATTGACAATAGAGGCACTCGGCTTGATCCTTTCTGTTGTCATGATCATTTTCTGTACCCAACTTGGTTGGTAACTATGAGCTTTAGGGACTGTTAACACCAGTCTAATTAAATGGGAAGCACCGATCAAAAAAAAAAAAAAAAAAGGGCATGTAGTGGCAAGCAATTTTATCTGGTTCAACAAAAAGAGGCTAATCATTGTCAAAATAGAAACAATAAAAGATTTTTTAAGTGAAAAATAAAATGAATTCTTAATATTTATTTTTTAAGTATAGCATATATATCTTTTAGTTAAATAAATATTCTTATATTATAAAATATATATCTTTAAGTGAAAAGTCAAATGAATGCTTAATATTTATTTTTAAATATAGCATACATATTTTTTTGGTTAAATAAATATTCTTATATTACAAAATTAAGTAATATTTTTTATTAATATGAAAACTTATAAGTCAAATAATAAAAAAATTAATATTATATACGAATTTCAAATAAAAATCATATTATGCAATATATAACATAAGGGAATTATACCATCAAAAACTAATATTTTGATAGATATTAGTTTCAAATAAAGATTAATTAATCAATATTAATAATATTAGGAGCAATAGTTAAAGACTCCGGTTGTGAATTTCGTTGTATTTCAAAATTATTATAAAATATATTAATTATTTTGTCTCTTTTAAAAATAAAAATGGTCTTTAGTACTTCAAATTTTTATATTTTTATTTAGTTTTATTTTTTGTAATTTTAATTTAATGACTAAGTTTTCAAAACACATATAAATTATGTTAAAACATTATTTTTATTAACGTTACGTGTTCGTTAGATAGTATGTGAATATTTATTTATTACTCACACTAACAAAATTTGAACTTAAAGATTAATCACTAAATTTAATTTTTAAAAATTAACTAATAACTAAACTCAAAGACTATGGATACTATTACTTACTTTTCCCCTATAATCTAGCATAAGGATTGCTTAGAATTTTAATAAAAAGAAAATAAAAGCAAAAACAATTAAAGAAATAGGAAACGATAATCAATGCAGAGATGAATTTTCTTAGAAAACTATCGTTATCAGAAATTAGTATCAAGGCTCGAATCCTCCTAAAACTTTAACAGATTGTTCTTTTATCATGCAATTGTTTGGTGATTAATTGGACCGTGGAAACTTCTATGGCATGCTGGTAGTATATTACTGGGAAATTGTGTGAATGTATATTGCTAGAAAAGGTGATGAATGTATGATTGAAGAATTTAGAGTAATCAAACTTATTTAAAGTATAAACCTGAATACAAAGTGGTAATATACAAGCTATAATAACTGAACGTTCAAGACTTATGAATAAGAATACATACCTAGAAAGGTCAATTGAGTATATATTGAACATGACACATATACATGTGCATGATTGTATATTCATATGATTGAACGACTTAGTGATGTGTAAATTATATGTGTATTGCATGACTTTAGATGCACAAGTTGATTGTCAACATCCAAACATTATCGGATCATCAAGGCAATAGTTTTTCTGGAGCGTATTGTAGTTAACCTAAATGTGTAAATTCAATTATATGTGCTTCCATTTGAATTGTATGTGTATTGTGGAATGTGTGAACAACTGAATGATGAATGTTGGACTTAGATTCGAAGGACTTGATATATGAATTGAGCATATTGAATGAAACGTACTGAAAGCATGATATGTGAATTGACACATCTCATTACATTGAAATGCATGATCAGATAAAAGAACTGTGACCGGAGTAGCTAGTGTGTGGAATAAGAGCTTAAAGCTCAGGATTATGCACAAAGAGCCACAGGGTTAGATAATAATGAGCCCAGTATCTACAACGAATACAGAATAGTAAATTGGATTGATAGGCACTCGGTCACAACAAAGCAAAATAAGAAAGAAATCAAAAGTGCATTTGCATATACAATTATACATGTGTCATATGAATGACTGTGATGAAATTATTGAATTGTTCTGAAATTGTTATATGTAATGTTCGTATACAGTACTTGTTGAAATATGACAAAATGTGATGTGGTATTCAATACTGGATTTTGTAATATACTTGTTAGATTGAGTTATATAATTTAGTTTGGTGTTCTAACTTGAGTGCGTGCATCAATGATGGTTCAGTCACTGAGTTCGCAAACTCATCAAAATTGCAACGTTGATTTTCAGGTTTAAGGGAGATCTAACTTCTAAAGTGATCTAATAGCATTCTAATACTGTTATTTCGGGACAAGAATGGCTCAAAGGTTTGGTCATCTGATACCTGTGAAGTCTAGATAGTTGTCTTTTCAATTAGCATTCCATGTTATGACACATTGTCTTTAGTGTGTAATTTTTGTACTATATGATGTACTAGGATTGAGTTCAACACTGTTTTGTATGGTCTACTTGAATTTGGAATGTTAATGACATATATGACTTATTATGATTGTGAAGGAAATAAGCAATTGGAATGCTTAAGTTATATTGATGCCTCAGACTGTATTTATGTGATTGTTCTAACGTACCATTTCTGTAGAGTATATTCTCGACTATTCATGGATATGTTTGGGCATATGCACTATGGGTATGGTATGTTACATAATGTGAAACATATATGCTTCCTAAAATCAAGTTTCTTAAATCACTTTTCAAATAAAAACTGGCGGCATTAAAAATTTTATGAATTTCTTACACAGTATAGCCTATCACTAACTTCTTTTCCTTATGGTACCCTCAGGCATAAAGTCATGGAGCTAGTTCAGCTTCGCTTACCTGCGATTGGTTAATCACTAGTAACGGAGTTGGTTCTACATCGTTTACCTACACTAGGATAACCATTACACATTGGTAGTTACGAAGCTACTTCTACATCGCTTACCCACAACTGGTCAACCATTAGTTACGGAGCTAGTTCTACATTACTTACCCATACTAGGTTAATTGCTATATACCGGTAGTTAATGAGCTGGTTTTATATTGCTTACCGGCAACTAGTTAACCACTAGTTATGGAGCCAGATCTACATCGCTTATCTGTACTAGGTTAACCGTTATACACTGGTATATTAATATGTATAAAACCTATCGGTATACCGTAGGCTAAAAAAGTATTTCCTTTTTATTAACCAATAACATCATCTCAATATAAACTTAAATCATATAAGATTTAACTTTCAAACTTCAATTCATATATTGCTAAAAACATAAAATTATACCAGCAATATTCACTTATAATGCATCATTACCATAAAACTCATAATCCGTATTCACTTCACAACAGAATAAAATAGAAATCATTTTCATAAAATACATTTAAAATGCACTCACCATTAAGCAACTTTATCGCTAAGTACACCTACGCTTTCTGTGCCTTTCCTTTCCCTACACAAGCATATTTCTCTTAGGAATTTATTTCCAAATTAGAAAATAATACATTAACACTATAAATTCAATTTAACCGAGCAAGGATTAGTATTTAATCGCATAACACGTATGCTAATCGTATTTCTATTTACTACTGTAAGCTAACCTATTATTCTCCGTTCCCAATTCTAACTTCAAAGTCATATATTTTACCCATTCTAAATTATCAATTTCTTTAAAATACTATGTCACTCAATTTAATTAACTATATCATGATCATGTATGATGAGTCACGGTTATGAATTATGTCCAGAATCCATACCTCCACTTGTTCCTTACTTTTCACATAGAAAACGTTCAAATTAGGCCTTGAGGTCTTCTATAAATTTGTTTCCTAAGTCACTAGTTTCCATATCATCAAAATTCACGCCATTTGAGGTTCTAAATCAAGAAACATGCCCCAAACATCACAATCTGCTCCAATATAGGGGCAACATCAGATCATCATTTTAATCTTAAATTAAAATATGATTCAGCAAGAATTAGGTCTAGGTATATCTATATATTTTTAGTACTAGGTATATCTATATATTTTTAGTACTATGTCTTAGGTTTCATCTTCAATTAGAATCACTCAATTTGGAGGTATGTAGGCTGATTTATGGCCAATACTGTGGGACTCGTTCAAACTAACCTAAGACAGAATTCTACTACACATTCCTCTCTTGTCATATTCAATCAATTCTATGTAAAGAAACACCAAAGTAAAACCACGGGTATTAAGCACATCTTTCTCACCCAAAACAAACCCATAAAAATTAGAAATTTAGGTTAGGAAAACTTACCACTTTCTTTCTCCAATCTTTTGGGTAAATGATGAAAATTTAGGTATGATCAAGGTTTCTCCCAAATTCCATCAAAACTCACCAACAATGGAAGCCCTCTTCTTCCTTTCTCCTTAGATGACCTTCACCCTTGCTTCTCTTCTTTTCACCTTTGTTTTTGCTTTCTCACGTTTTCCTCTCAAACACTCTCACGGTTATTGATCAAATAAAGACAAAAGTCTTGCTTTATTCTTTTTAATGCTCATTTAATGGATTCCACATTTTACCTTCCTATTGGTTCTCTTCTAATGACTCATTCTTCCACTAACGTAATGTAAAATGATCTAATTGCCCTTTAATGAATACCATAAAGACCAAATTGCCCTTTAATGCATACAAAAAGACCAAATTGCCCTTTAATGCATTTAATTCACCAACTAATTAAATTAAATCCGAAAAATATTTCACAACTATCTTATCATCAAATTTGTAACATCCCGTCCCCATACTAAGGGTTAGACCCCTAAGATATGATACATATGACATATCAATGAGGGATTAAGAAAAATGTATTTCTATGCTCATGCATATTGTCAGCATACACACATGTGAATTTGAATTTTTGTACACATTAAAATGATTGTATATGTATTTATTGGCATTCCGGGTATAATTAATTGTTTGAACGTGAATATGATTTTCGATACGTGATTTTTTTTTTGCAATTGTGGTTTAGTTGTGTTGAAAATTGATTTGGGATGTATATTTACTGATTTAGAATTTTTGGTGAAATTTAGGAAAATTCTAGATATTTTGGATATTTTTGGACTAAAAAAATGACAAGTGGCAAGTAATTGATGAATAGTGATAGAAATAAATGTCAAATGGAAATGAAAATTTTTATAAATGGCATTAAGATTTAATGTCAAGTGTCATTGAAAATTGAGAGAAAATTGGATTAGAAATTGGAGACAAATGGACCAAGCAACTAAATGTTTTTAGCATAAACCATTTGAGTGGAAAGTGTCATGATAAGTGTCATGACACCCACCAAGTTTTTTTAAAAACCCACTTAATTGCGCATTTGAAAGACAACTTCGTTGTCTTTCATTTTCACTAAACACATTATAATCTTCCTCACTCTTCTCTCCTTATACGAAATTCCTACCACTCTCCACCAAGTGATTTTTTACTGTAATCTTATACTAGCCACTTCAATACCTTGCTATCCTCCTATTGTCGATAAAAGACCCAATCTATTCCTCCTTCAACAATGATGATCATGTATGTGGAGGAGCTAGGGTAGAAATGTGTGTTCTGAATTCAAAGGAAAAATTGGATTAATCTAGGCTAAATTAGACAAAGTTGTCTTCTTAGAAATTGTAGCTTATCTTTCTAGCTTTCCAACGCTATATAGTATGAAATTTTTCGATACTAGAGTTGAGAGATATGATCATTAGAAGTTTGTGATACTGCATAGAATAGACATTAGGGACAGCTTCCTTGATTGGAAATTTTGACTCTTTGGAGGCAAAATATCTTTCTAAGGTCTTCATGGGAGTTGTAGGTCTAGAAGTCTTCTTCGAAACATTCTTTGAATGACCTTAATCCAATATCTCTAGTAAAAGTTATGCCCATTTTACCAATATAGGTCGGAAGAAGAAAAGCATGAAGGGAGAAGTCGCGATCGCGACAAGTTACGATCGCGACTCTGTGGACTTGCGCGAAAGTCGCGATCGCGCATTTAGTTCTCCCCCCCCCCCTTCCCCAAC
>JAOQMQ010000009.1:3975938-3990629 GCA_027563845.1 Erythroxylum subrotundum | reverse complement strand
TGTTTTGCAGGTATCTCAGTGTCGTCATCAACAGCTGACTCATGGATCCAAACGGCAACGTACAGTCCGGCCAAAATTCGGCTGAACCAAAGGTTGTCATTTATAACACGTTCAATATGTTGATTATCCTCTTTTCCTGCCATGGTGTTGGTGAATTTATAATATTTTTAGCCTCAAATAATTGTGTGTTGTACTACCCACTTGTCTATATTTTAGCTAACACTCGTCATTTTCTCCTTAATTTTCATCTTCTGGACTTATTTTTCTTGTAACTTCTTGACTTCTACCTCACTTCCCTATATTTTAGCTATCTGTCTACCATTATTTCCTTAACTTCTATGTTCTAGAATTTTGCCTCCTACAATTGCTTAGGTTCCAGCTCACTTTCTCATATTTAATTAGCTAACTATCTCTTTGTACTATTTTTAAAGCACAAGTCAATTATGCATTAATTATTTAGAAATTTTTAATCTCTTTGTACTATTTTTGAAGCACAAATCAATTATGCATTAATTGTTTAGAAATTTTTAATCTCTTTGTACTATTTTTAAAGCACAAATCAATTATGCATTAATTGTTTAGAAATTCTGAATCTTGGTCTTCTTACGTGATTCTCGTATGCATGAATTATCTAGTCAATGAATTTCAAGACTTCTAGATTTGGACTATTTTCACTTGTAGACTAAATGAACTGAATTTATTTTAGACTATTAATAGTATTATATTGATTTAAAATGTAAATGATTAGATAAATATTAAATAAAGATTAATTTTTTTTACGACTTAAAAAATTAATCATGTGCTGTAACCATGTTACTTACACTTAATACCGTATGTGACAACCTAAATTGGAGTCTAGATTTTCTGTTCAATATTATGGTGTTTTGTTGTATTCAATAAATCTCAGCCATTTATTTATATGAGTCCCTTATGAGTCTCGCATAGGTCTCGCAAAATAAATAGCTGAGATTTCATGAGATAGAATAAGACAGAGTAATATTAGACAAAAGATCTGAACTACCTAAATTGAGCTCTAGAAATTAAGCTTTTGTTTAATAATTTTAACTACCTTCCTCGAAATTCGCCATTCCCTCACCAACGATAACCTTTTCTTTTCCTCATCTTTTTATTTTCGGTAAAGTCACCGTCAATGGCCTTAATCATACCTAAGATTGGATGGGAAGTACTCGAGATCAAAGAAAGACAAACCACTTAGGCAACCTTGATATTTGACAGTGACACCTCTTACAAATTTGGCAAGGAGGAACTAGACTTTTTGAACTTAAACGGCGCTGTGTCCACTTATGTCTCCACCAGTGATCTCCAAAGGATGATTCCAGAGAATTCCACTTATGATTTACCAACAAAACAGAAATTGATTAAAGTCTTCTATTATTGTTCTTTTGAACACTTCGTATCACACTGAGTTAGCTTTTGGTGGCTTATGTCTTTTTTTTTAGAAAAAAATAAGAAGAAAAAAGACTAACATATAAGTTTAATGAGCTACACCACTTATCGCCAATTGGATTTAGAATGGAACCTCACTTTAGCTTATGTGTAATCTAACTTTTCTTGTCGCGTGGGCCCATAAGCCTATTACAAATTTTACATGGTATCAGAGCAAGTTTGGTCCGGATCATTAATTTTTCGGTTGTCCGTCTGGATGTCCAATCCCAACGGCCCGGTCCGGTTACCACTGTGTTTATTTCAAATGACAACTGGATATCTAGTCCCATTTGTACTTGAGGGGGAGTGTTGATAATACCCACATGTAAATGTCACATATTGAAAAAAGAGAGAAAAGAAGACTAACATATAGGCCTAGTGGGATACTTTACCTATTGCTAATTAGTTTTAGAATGAAACTTCATTTGAACTTGTGTGTGGTCTAACTTTCTTTCTTGTGTGGATCTATAGGCTCATTGTAAATTTCACAGTTTAAACTTTCAACGTACATAACATACTTTTTTATTAATATTATTTTGGACATGTACCGTCACTCTGTTGGGATACTATATTTCATAGAAGTATGTTAATTTTAGATGGTTATAAACATCTGACACAAACTTGACAAAAGCATAGTTTATATTTCATTTCAGTGAACGATAATCGGTTGTTATTCTAGAATTATTTGGTTGAGGACAATGGGGGTTGTCCCTTGACATGGTTACAACTATTAAGAGGTGCATGTGTTGTTTGTTTGCATCATATAAGCGACAATCATCATTTGAAACGAAGCAAAGTGTACAGCCTTACTCAATTGGTTAAGCTCAAAAGATTCCCAATTGTATAATACAGTAGACAACTGCTTCATTGAGGCAAGTTTATCCAACTGAAACTGGACTGGACCACCATTCTTTTTAAGTTGTGATATTGATGGAGTGGCGCATAGGAGACACATCGATCCATTGGCACGGATACGGACACGACACAGATATGGACACGGGAACACACCAACTTCTAAAATTTGGTGGACACAGACACGGCACATATATATATATATTATAAAATTTACAATTAAGAAAAAAATTTAGAATTCATAATATGGTATATATTGATTGATGTGTTTCAAGACTTCCAATATCTTGATAGTTCATACATATTTTGTACTTTATAGTCCCTCTAAAAAAATATGGAGCATATATATGCACTTTTTGTGGGTGTCCGTGTTAAACATGTGTCCGACACAGACACGCGCGTGTCCTACACGGACACGTGTCCGACACGTGGACACAGCTCTATTTTGCCGTGTCCGTGCTTCTTAGCTTCCATCTGTTATATTGGCTAAGCGTAAACATGAACATTTTACTAACAAGTGGTGGAGCTTTAAGGAGTGTTTATGTTTGAATCTTCTTAATTCTCTTGTGGAAAATTAAATGCTTTGATAGTACACCAGAGGTGGAGCTTTCGGGAACTTCAAGTGGCAGACCATAATGCCTTTGATAAAGATGTAAAACTACTATCAGGTTCGTGTGTTTCATGTATCGATATGTTTTGGACCATTTTAATGTCCTACTCGTTTACATTTATTGTATTCCCTTTCCATTCAATGCTTCCAGCGGATCTCTTTCATTGCAGAGTCATGCTTTTCACACACATGACAGGAAATTTTATGAACAGAAAGAAAATCTACTTTGCTTTGGGTAAAGTTTACTCAGTTGTCAGTTTTAAGATGTCGACAATAGAGCTGTCAATGGGTTAACTTGATTCTTTCCTCAAGCCACCAAAAAAGGAAGCACATCTTTCTCCAGGCTCTATCTCCAACCTCTCCTATGTTGTGAGCATGTGTGCATAGGATTATCTGAGAAGTGCATAGGATTATCTATATTATCTGTTCACAGGGACTTAAGCTAAGTTGGGAGACTCAGTCACTGGTTAAAGACTTCCTTTCTAAGCAACTATGAAGATTAATTTCTAACTAATTACTCGAAATTGTAGTCCTGAAAAGAGCTTATGATTTGCAGATGATTGGGGGATAATATCGTAAGAAAAGGAACAGGAAGACGAAACATAATACTAAATAATTGATATTTTTTATTTAGTATTCGTGATACCCTATAACCTTCAGATTACTATTTAACTCGATAAGAAGCAGCACATATTTCTTTAAGCATTTTACTCGTAATCATACCATCATCAATTAAAACAACACCTATCCCTTTCCACTCGATTTATTTTGAACTGTTGCAATTGCGACATTAGTTTACACTGCTTTCATGGCTTCAAATCTTGGCTCCTTGGCCTGGAATTTCAGTCCAGCATACAAGTTCATGTAGTCCTTAAATACGAATTTTGGGTACACTTGTTTTGTCTCTATCAAAGCTGGCGCTGGATAAATAACTGCATCGCTTCCAGGGTTGTAGAATGAAGCTATTGACATCCTTGTACCATCTGTCTGAGCAATCACTCTGTGCTCCACACTCTTGTACTTGCCATTGGTAATTACCTGAGGTTACAACATTTCCATGGAGCTGAAAACTGACTGTATAGTAACATGTAGCAAGCAAGATTTGATCAGATCAGAGTAAATTGCTATACCTCAAGCTGGTCACCAAGGTTGACAACAATGGAGTGGCGCATAGGAGGCACATCGATCCATTGGCCATCTTTAAGAAGCTGAAGACCACTAACCTTGTCATCCTGGAACAGCAAGATGATGCCTCCAGCATCTGTGTGTGCTCTGAGTCCCTTGATCAGGTCAGGCTTCGGGCATGGTGGATAGTTGCTAACTTTGGTACCAAAAGTTGGACCCCTAGAACCATAAAAGGCCTTCTTAAGGTAGCCCTTTTCCAGTCCAAGGTTCTCACATAACAAGACCAGCAGCTCCTCCGCCAGTTTCTCCAACTTCAAAGCAAATTCCTTCATCACCTTCCTGCAATATTAATTTTTTAGGGTCACTGTTAACAGCTGCAGAGCTTTTGGTTCAAACACCAGAGACAGAGAAGAGATTTAACTTAAAGTGAGATCAGTAAACGTGAAGAGGGGTCTGATAAATGTGTGTTTTTTTTTTTTTTTTTCTTATAGTGATGGACTGTTGTTTATGTACACGGAGATAAAGCCAAAACGCTAATTAACAGAGCTAACTACCGACCCTTCTTGAGATAAAAATAGTGGTTTATATAGCACATGAAGATGCATATTCCACGGCAGATTCAGATTTCAGAGTCATTGTACATATCATGTATATATGATGCACACTGAAACTCAAAACAATTCAACAATTTGCAACTTTTAATAACCTGTACTCATCATCCAGATCAGGGATAAGCGCAATGTCGGAGTCAGGTAGATGGCGTAAGAAGAAGGTGCTCTCCCAGTCCATATCTTTGATCTCAGTTTCGACACTCTCAAGGCCCTTGCTTGCTACCAATTCCTTGAACCTCTGTTCCATACATTTCTTGTAATGTCCTTTTGTAAATCTCTCCACGGTATCCAAAAACTCAGGAGCAATTCCATGGTTCAGCAGCTACAAAATCCAACAGTACATGTTGAAAGAAATATACCAGACGACTTAAGAGATTAACATAATATTAATAAAGCTTCCTGCTATAGAACATAATAAATGTGGATTAGGTACCTCAAAAAAGCCCCAGTTTTCACAGGCATCTTTAAGCTTTTCCTTGGTGGCAGCGCTCTCCTCACCATATAACTTTTCCATGTTAATCACTGGAAACTCCATCTCTCCAATCTCTAGCAGGCTGTCTCTCTCTCTCTCTTTCTCTGAGCAAGGCCTTGTTCTTGTTAAATGAGTGGGAAGGTGCTGCTATTTATAGAAAGGCAAGGCATAGCCAGGCACGGTGGCGCCAAGAATGAGGAAAAAGAAAATAGGACTATTCTAACACCCAAACATAAATTTTCTTCACGTTTAATAGACATTACGGTAAAAGACCGAATTTTCTTGTTTTGTTTGAAAATCAACTAGTATTAGCGGTTAAGATATAACTGATTTGTCTGCTAGATAATATTAGCTATTTATTTAAAAATATTTTGTAAAATTAACTATTTAGTATTAGTTAATTATGAGTAAAATAATTTATAAGAACATGATTTAAAAAAATTATAAGAATATAAGTATTATATCTTAATATTTCTTTGAATATTCTCGCAATAATTTAGATAAAGCAAAAGAAGTCAACATCATCTTTTGTTGTTGTTGCCTCACGAGGTGTTTTAGGAGGATCCCAATTATGGAAAGACGCCTTTAAACTATCAACACCTAGATTAATCCTTGTTTGCACCGAGTCAGCCCGTAAAGGTTAAATTGTTGGCCAAACAGATTTCATCTTTGTTTTTTGTTGTCTCACAAGATGTCCTAGGAGAGTCCCAACTATAGGAAGGCGCCTGCTGTCATAGGAAGGTCCCAATTATAGGAAGATACCTTTAAACCATCCACGCCCAGACTAATCCTCGTTCGCACCGGACCAAACATATTTCTTCATTCCAAAAAACTCGAACTCGAGACCTCTGATTAAGGGATAAGAGTGCTGAACCATTCACACCAATCATATTTGGTTAGTCTAACATCATCTTTTAAACCAAAAATATAATGTTCCTTATAAGAACGTTTTCAAATTTAGCAAATTGGGTTCAATACACCAATCTAATCGGCTGATTATCAAATATAATTATCAGCGATTTGATCTGGTCAAATAATTAAAACCTTTTAATTCCCAAAAAAAAAAGAAGCAGGTAAGATATTTAATAAATAGTGATTGCGAAATGCAATCGTATTATTTATCAGAGACTTTGATAAATTTTACTATTGCCTCATTACTATTTGGCTAATATTTATTTAATAAATATGCAAAAATGATATTTGTGAATAATTAAGAAAAACTAATTACCAATGCAGCTGTCATGTATTGATAGCTTTCGGTCGCCATGGTGGGCCGCTGCAATGAAAGTAAAATCCAACCGTTGGATGCTCACTTTTTTCATTATGTTAAGGAACCCAAAGTAATGAAAGTAAAGATAAATTAGGGTTTAGCTTACTTTTTATTTATTTTTTTCAAATTAGGACATTTGTATAGGATGTCGATTTATCTATGTGCGAACGGAACTATAAAATCTGTCTCAACCCACTGAGATATATTGACAAAGTTCAGCATCAAAGTGCTGAATCTGAGCTTTTCACTTTTATTTGATTTTATTATTAGTTACATATATTATTTTATCCCCTAGCATCTCAAAGCTATGAGATGGCCTTAGTTAGGCTCCTGTCACGTACAATCAGGTCAAGTTGAGTGCACTTTTTTCACTTAAAGATCACACTTTAGTAATCTAGCCTTGCCTGCAAAGCGTGCTCATTTTCCGCTAGCCACCACTTCAAAAGCACCTTTTTGTGTGGGGAAGTTCTGGTGGCGTTAATCCCAGTACATACATGGAACTGGGCACATGAGGTGGAATTATGCGAAGGAAACAAAGTTCGTGCGGACGGAAAGTGGGGTTGAGCAAGAGAAGCACTACTCATGAGAAGCATAGCACATGCGATACTATGTTCATCATCAACGAGGAGCATGGCTTTAGCCGTCACATACTTTTTAAGACGACGCAATGCTCACGAGTGCACCACCACCAGTTGAGCTGCTTGGCTCAAGGCTTTTTCTACTCATATCCAGAGCTAAAGTATCAAATGTCAAATTTTGACTTCTGAGAATTAAGTAGGAATGAATATTATAGATATACTTTATTTAATTGTACATTACAACTTTTAGTTTCTAAATTATGGTAATAATTTTATTGAAAGAGAATTTTGAAAGAAATGATGGGATAGTACAAATAAATGTACATTCAAATCCTTGCATGTCTTTCATCCTTAAGCAAAAGTTTCTTTTATTTTCAAATTTTAATAATTCAGTAGGTCTGAAATTTATTCAAGTAATAATTGATAATGATATAATATAATTTGTATTCAAATTGTCCTTATCACTAGTTGCATTATATTCTCTCTCTTTTTTTTTTTGTAAATCAGAACTTTATAAATAATAAAAAGTTATCTACAAGCAAGAGCTGCCAAAGGTAATCTCATAACCTGCAAAAACAAAATGGCATGCATCTAATTGCTCTGCCATCAATTGCTCATAGTTAGGACTTAACCCATAGCCTGCCAGAATAGAAAGTGACCAGATCAAGCTCAAAACAAATACCATAAATGCCCAGTTATACGCCAAGCAATAAAACACCAACAATTACTACCGCATTATATCAGCAGATACCCAAAATACACTAGTGAAACACAGACCAATCCCATAGACAATCATGGTAGTTTGGATTTCCTCTGAAAGATCCTCATATTACACTCCCTCCAAATCTAGTGCACAGTGTTCTCCAGGGCAAGTTTGAGCACCATTTGATCCCATTTAGACTAACTGCATGGCCATTATATTATGCCATATAGATGAAAGATGAGGGATGCTAGAGCTAGATAATTGATTTCCAAATGTGATCAGTTTGTCACATTTAAATAAAGGTGGTCAATTTTCTCCTCTTTTAGGTTGCACAATGAGCAAATGAAGGGAATTTTAAAGGAATGACTAATTATATACATGTGGGGAGCCTTCCTTTTAATAGAAGCCACATTACGAAGGGAATTCTAAGGTTGGATTGAGAGAACCAAACTAGCTTGAACCATTTGACCCTTAAGGCTAACAATCTTAGTAAGATTTTAAAGGAGTTGTTAATGAACTTACCATCTGAATTCAAGCACCATTTTACTCTTTCTTGCACATCTAAGATAAGGTGAGTATTAAGAATTAAGTTGGTCAATGAGTTACTTGGCAAGGTTCTAATACATTCAACTCTTTTGTTTATAGCATCTTTGACTGTTTACTTAGGATTATGCTATGTTAGGTATTTAGATTAGCAATGTTCGTTAGAGGACTAATATATAGCCAATGATCATTATAGAAATTTATGGTCTTCTTATTTCCAATTCTAGTTTTACTATAGCCTTTAATTAGTTCCCGAGCTTAAGAATTTGTGAAAGCGTCCATAACGCATTAGCTTTTGGGAAAAAGTTCCAAAAGCTACCATATCTTAGGTAGTACTCATGAGGCCATTTGGTCCATAAAACTTTCCTATCATGAACCAACCTCCATATCCTCTTGAACAGATGTAGCTTGTTAATAATCATAATGGAAAGAAATGCCTAAACCAGCCTCTCTTTTGGGTAAACAAATATCTTTCCGGCTTACTTTGTCTAAGCCTTACTTGGTAATGAGAGTCTTCTTATAGTAATGGGATACTTAAGTAAGTAATCTGGGGCTTTATAATTTTCAAGCCTGAGATTGTTAAGAATTAGGTCTCCAAGTGGTGAGTGCTTATAGACATGATCAACTTACCTTTTTCCTTATTAATTGGAAGTCTTGAGAGTTGGGTGAATGAATTCAGGAGTGTTAACATTACATATAATAAATTTAGATTAGCCTTAGAGAAGAGTAAAATGTCATCTTTAAAGAGCAAGTTGACTATCTTTAGTTTCTTATAATTGAGATGGTATTTGGAGTTTCTTTCTTGCTAATGTTTAGTCTTGTTAGCCTAGTTAATACTTCCATTCCCAAAACAATCTCCTTTCCTCAAGACTTCTGCTGCTTTAATCAACCTTATAGGTCCTCCATTGAAGAGCACACTGTAAGTCATACTTGATATGCATTGTTCCACCCTACTAACAAAGATTTCAGTGAACTTAAAAGCTCTTAGAGTGTTAATAAGGATGCTCCAATCCATTGAGACCAAGGCTTTGTTTAAATCAATATTTAAAGCACAATTATTTGGGGGAATGCTTCTTTTAATATCTCTTGAAAAATTCTTGAACTAGGAAAACATTGTCCCCAATTTTTCTATCTTTTAAGAAAATAATGGTCAATGGTGTTTGGGAAAACCACCCTGAGCCTGTTTGCAATTTGTCTAGAAATAATTTTATAAACTATACTGCATAAGAAAATAGGTAATATTTAAAAGAGTAAGGGAATGGGTTTTTAGGATAAGACACATGAAGGTTTTGTTGATTTCTTTCAACATTTTCCCATAAGTGAATAATTTCTCACTACTTTAGAGACCATATTACTAATTATTGGCAAGGCTTGTTGGAAGAATAATTCATCCATTCCATCAGGATTAGAAGCCTTACTGGGGTTAAAGGTTTTGACTACTTCCCCTATTTCTTAGCGACTAATAGGCTTAGCGAGTAAGTTCAGATCATTTGTTGAAAGCTAGTCACCAGTTATGGATGGAATGACATATATGGAGGGGGATGTTTCCATACTTGTTCTTAGGACTTAAGAGAAGTAGTTACATGATTTTTTAAGCAGACCTTGTTGAGAATTAATATCTAACCCCATGTTACTCTTCATTGAAATAATCATATTAGAAAGCTTTCTTGTAATAAAAAAACTATAGAGAAAGGAGGTATTTTTGTCACCATCCTTGATCTATAAAGCTTGAGCTCTCTATTGCCATATAAAATAATTGTAATTCACTCTTTTTGTGTAGTTTAATAGAGCTTCCTTCTCTTCCTCAATGAGAGAGCTATCACTGGGTGAAAGATAAAGATTTGCGTACACATTACAAAGATGTTCCCTTGTATTAAAGACTACTTACTGAGAGTTCGCAATTTTCCTTCTATTAACTGCTTTCAGCTCTTCATTCATCTTACTAATTTTCCTTATGCATGTGAAGAGCTTATACCCTTGACATTATAGTTAATAACCTAGATGGATTCTTCAAAGCCTTCCATCTGAGCTAGAATAATATTGAATCTAAATGGAAATCTGATTCTTGGAGTGTCTAGAAAGTTTGGGATCATAATTTAGATGTGGTTAGAAACCATAGGGTTGTGGAAAGTGTAATGCTATCATGGAAGCTTAAAAACCAATGTTCATTCCCTAATCCCTTTCTATCTTGTTTCTCAAGTACTAGTTGTCCTTTTGTTTATTGGACCAAGTATAAAAGGTTCACACTATTTTAATGTCAGTTACCTATATTAAGCTAGACATTCTCTTAAATCATTTAAATAATTTCTTAGGAAAGAGTTACCCTCGACTTCATTATAGTCACCAAGTATGATTTATGGCATGGATATTGTAGCTCCTAAATATTTTAATATGCTCCACACACTTATCCTTTGAAAGGAATGGTTATTGGCATATCAACTATAATATGGAAAGCTACCTTCTCTTGTATTAGATTAACTTCAAGATGTTTAAAGTGTTCATCTAATATCAAGTTTAGGACCTTGATCCTCTTTTGATTTAATGCAATTACTATTCTCCAATAGGAATTGTATTGATGGTTACTTGTTATTGTCCAGTTCATCTCAAACAAGTTCAAATTCTTGCATTTGTCTTCTCTTAGCTTGGTTTCTAAAATGCTTTGTGTATGCTCAGTTGAGTCAAATTTGAAGAGAAAACTCCCATCTTCATTAAGCAAGACCTCTTAAACACCTTCTCTCTTCCATTGGTATTTGGACTAGGAATTGAGTACAGGAAAGGGTGGCCTTTTGTACAAGGAAAATCCTATGGGAGTTGTGTCCTATTTGGAAGTTTTCTCCTTCAAAATGTCAATAGGTAGGTGAAAAATATAGGATCCATTGTCAAACTTAGGAAGCAAATAGTGAAGGTTTTGTTGGGGTGCATCATCTCCCAAGCTCTATAGCTAAGTTTTTTTTAGATTGGCCTAGTTTTTACCCATCTCAATAAGAGGGGATAAAATTTTGGTAGAAGTATGAGAGATGACAAGAGAGGTAGTAGGGCTAGTAGGGGTAACAGGAGTAGCGCTAAAAGGAGGAAAAAGAGGAAGACAATGACTAGACAATGACTGGTAGGTAAATAAGGGTAGAAGAAGGTTTAGAGGGAAAGCAGAGGTTTTAGAGAGAGAGATGTTCTAGATGGTATGCTTTGATATTTAATAGATTATTAATAATTTTCTCCATTAATTATATATTACATTACTTGAATTCTAATTTCTATATTTTTTATTTATTTATATTTTACAAGTACTCTTTATTTAGTGAATTTTAGAAGAAATGGAAGGATGCTTAGTATAAATAAAAAGTACATTCAAATCCTTACATGTGAATTTATCTATCCTAAACATTCTTATACACTTCTTATAGACAAATGAAATGAACAATGCAATAGAAATTAAATTAAGGTCAAGTGATGTTTACGTTGCAAAAAAAAGGAAAGTTGAGTATACTTTTGATTAAATCTATAAATAAAATACTTTTATCAAAGAGATTATAAATACTATTTACAAATAAAGAGTCATTGTGGGTTTGGTAGATGTACACTTAATTATTAAAAAGGAATAACATTTAGAAGGCAATCCAATAATTGACAAATTTTTTTACACTAAAGCAAATATTGAGCAAGAGGAACAACATATGCAACAAGCTGAAGAGTACAATGAAGAATAATGAAAAAAAGTAATTTTGATATGATAATCAGATTTTAATATGGAATGACCAATGCCACCTATTATTCTGAATCAGAGTTTGGACTTTATTATCTCTGGGGATAGATCCTCTTAAGGTTGTAAAGAGGTTAGTGTAATTCATGCCAATTATCAAACCAAAAAGTTATGTTCTTCCCATTGCCAACCTGATGCTTGATATGAGGATGCATGAACGGTCTCATATGTAAGATCTGTTGAAAAGTGTAAGATTGTAAAGTAGTTTGAGAGGTAGACCAAATGCTTTTTTGTTTGATGTGAAACATGTGAACCTATCTTACCCAAAGCTTTCTTTGTCCCAGCATAACCTCCACAGTATTTTTGCCAACAAAATTTTGCTCATTGTGCTAGCTGAGTTCCTCCGTATTGCTTAGGAAGACATATGACACTCCATTTAACTTTGGATAATTTTCCACCACTAGAATTCTGTCCATTCCGGATGAAGTATCTAATACCTTTATCAATTTTCTTCAGGACCCTTTAAGGAATAACTAAATGTGATAACCAGTAGATATGCAAATTATTAAGAATGGTGATGGCCAACTGTGCTCTACCTCTATATAATAAGAATTTGTTATTCCATTGGGAGAGTCTTCTGCTGACTTTTTCAATAAGAGGTCTTTAAGCAGCTTCCTTAAGCTCCTTTGTAGATATGGGGACTCCCAAATAAGTGAGAGGTAGTTGGTGTACACTAAGTCCAACATCTACTATCAAAGTCATCAAATTTCCACAACTTTGTCTAGAAAGATAAGCAACACTCTTGCTTGGGTTAAAGTTGATCTCAAAGACTTCCTGTAAAATCTACAAAGCTTTCAAAAGTGTTTCAATAGAAATAGGATCATTGCCACATAGCATAAGTAAAACATCTGTAAATGAGAGTTGAGTAATCCCAAGACCATCACATCTATAATGGAATTTGGATTTAGAAATTTCCTTTATACATATTTGTGTAATCCTTTGCAGTACCTTCGTAACAATGGAGAATAGATAGGGAGAGAGAGGATGACCTTATCTGATTCCTCTAATAGCTGTATAAAATTGAGAAGGTTCTCCATTCATCAAATTTAAGTAAGAAATAGATATTATACAATAATGAATCCATTTGATGAACTCAGATGGATAAACTATAGGTGATATTGCATTCATAATCATCGTTCTTCTATAACTTACGACATGGATACTAATGTTTGATTTTTAGCATAAGGTGAAAATTTCCAAACTTGTTTGTCATACTTTAATCTTGTTTTGGCTATTCTGATATTTAAAGAACTATTATTTATTTTTTCTATTAATGATATTTTGCATTACTTGAATTGTAGTTACTAGATTCTATATCTAATTATATATTAAAAAATATTTATTTAATTGTAAACTATAACTTTTAATTTTGAAATTATGATAATAAATGAATTTTAATTTTATTATAAGAGAATTTTGAAAGAGATGATAGGATGCTTAGTATAACATTCAAATCTTTTGAGGTGTTTCATCTTTAAGCAAATTCTTTATTCTATTTTATATTTTTTATTTCATATTTTATAATAAATTAGCTAATTGTACTAAAAGAATTGAGTCGAGTTTAATTGCAATTCAATTAAGAGAATGAACGCCAATTAAATGCAAACTGAATAATTTTTCAAAAAATTTGTTATCTTTATTGAAAAAAGTTACAATAATTGCACTACATCTAAAATTGTCATAATTAAAATTAAATAGAAAAATCTTGTGGACTTTCTTAAATTAAAATTTCACTCATAGTGATACAAGAAGATAATGCAACATGCATTTCACAAATTAAGAGAAAATTAATCAAAAGTGATAGAATTAAGCATATAATACCAAAGTTCTTTCATACCCATGAACTTCATAAGAATTACATATTTAAATATAAGAAATTTGCAGCTAACCTATTTACAAAAACTCTTCTAATATTGAAATTCAGAAAGTAGATATACAAGATTAGGGTGTAATAATGCAAAAAAAATAATTTTAGATATGTAAAATAAGAGAAACAAACTTTTAGCGCGCGTGTGTGTATATATGTATATACCCTTAATACCCTAAACTACAGGATACTTAAATGTATAAAATAAGTGACAAAAAGGAGAAAAGAAATACATCTGAAGAGCACTCGTTAGCTTTGATGTAAACTTTGACCATATAACGAAAACGAATGGAAAGGGTCGGTCTAGTGCAGAAATAACTGTTGTCGTGAGTGGCAAGCCCCAGGATTAATAATAGGGCCCCAGAGGATAGACCGACGTGAGGAAGGAGCAGAGTGGCTTATATCATTGCCATTGGCAATTCGGCTTTAAAACTTGGAGACAAATTAGAATTCAAGACTGGGGACCGTTTATGGTAGGATAGATACTTTTGCGCTTAGGTCCTTCTCGAGATGATAAGCATCAATTAGTGGACGACTTGGTCATCCATACACCAAACGTTTTGGAGCCACTTATTTTCAGATCTCATCCACCAGACTTGTTCTTCCTATGGTTTCTCCCTGTATTCATGACGGTGTGAAATGAAATCCTCGCTAACTCGCACTCGAAGAGTGGTTTTCAATTGCAATGCGTTGGAGACATCATATGGGGTACAATTCAGGTGCCATATTCACTGTATTACGACGTGGTTCTTTAATATCACTACGAAATCAGACACGACACCGATTCATAATAAGTGTCGTTTTAGAGGGATTTTAATTATTCAAAATAAGTGTCGTTTGTGACTTTTTATGTATAT
>JAOQMQ010000009.1:3878416-3899068 GCA_027563845.1 Erythroxylum subrotundum | reverse complement strand
TGACCCCTCCGCCCTTTCCTGGGATTTTACGTGGAATGGTAATACTGTCTTAGGAGTCCGCTCGGTGGTCTTTCCTGAGTATTACTGAATCGGTTCACTTCACTAGTTGCTTATCTTAGAGGAAAAAATTACCCGATTTTTCCCAACAGAGACATGATTGTACTAAGGGTAGAAAAAAGTCCAATCTTAGCTCAACTTGGGTTGAAATCAATTGAAGTATTCAAATTTGATCAAATTTTAGATTGAGTTAAAAGTTTTAAAAAAGTTTTGAGCTTAATCTAGGCTTTAGCTTGAGTTGAATCGATACGGTTCAATCTAATTTGAAGCTCGAACTTCTCAAATTATACCAAATGACATCATTTTGTGTGTTAATGAATAAAAATAAAAAATCATATTCTATCCGGTCTAATTTGAAGCTCGAACTTCTCAAGTTACACAAAATGACACCATTTTGTGTGTTAATGAATAAAAATGAAAAATCATATTCTATCTTTTTTGTTTATCCATCATTTTGTGTGTTAATAAATAAAAATGAAATTCATATTCTATCTCTTTTGTTTATCCATTGCGATCAAATGTCATTGCCAATTTTCAAAATTTCTACAATCACACCTTTTCAATTCAGTGGCTCTACGTAGATTTCACAGAATGTAATAACAATATCAAAAACCATCCAAGTAAATCAGGAACTATCGAAGAAAGCAAAGATCACATCTTTCACCTGCATTTTATTCGCAACAAAAATGCCCTTCCATGATCCCCAGGCTTTTCCTCGTTACAATTCATAACAGAACCTATCACACGCCGCATAATTACAGGTGAAGAGAGAGGAGCTTGAGGTAATGTTACAAGAATCCCCTCTCGAAGTATTGATCATCAAAATGGAAAAGTTACAAAAACATTGAATTCGAATTTAATAGTGTGAAGGTTCTGAAGAGGACTGAGATAAGTGAAGTGGTGGAGAAACAGCTGCTTCAGAGGGATCATCCGAGGTCTTTGTATTCATGCCTTGTACTTCATTTTTATTAGTTGCAGCTTCAGAATTTTGAACCCAATTATCAGACCATCTTGACGAGGGAAGTGTGTCAGATGAAGCAATGCCAGGCGATGTTCTTGGATAAGTTAAGACAGACGAATCAAACATAGACAAAGTTGGCAGGTTCAGGCTGAGACTATAGCCATAAGGATATCCAGGGAATGGATGATCATATCTGCAACTCGGACCAAACTTGCAAATTCCATACATATTGTAGTTTGAACATACAGCTTGCCCCTGCCATTAGATACACGAATGACTTAAGGATGACAATTTATGACCCATAGGCCTAAATTTAGTTGTTACCGGTCCATGAGCTAGGCCCAAGCTCAGATAAACTCGAGGTCTAATTATTCTAAGCAAAACATCGTGTTACTTAGAAGAGTTGAGCCTCGGGTAAGCTTAGGTTTGGACAACCCAAACCCTGATCTAATTAAAAAAATAAATTATTCTATATTTTTAATTTTAAAAATTATTTTAAAAAACTTGGCAGAAGCTGGGCCATAGGCCAGCCCACTGCCATCCCTACGTATGACCAGACTTTGAGAACATCAATCTTTGGTTTCATCCTGTCATCTTCACTAATAAATTTCAGAAAGTTCAACCGCTAACCAATGTGGTACCAATCATGGGAAAAGAAATTGACTTACAGGTCTTGAAGGGAGCCCAAGAGGACCAATGCTATCTGCTACTTGTTCAACCCTCTCTTTCCTCTCTTTTGGGTGATGGTACCTGCAGTCAGATCCAAATTTGCACGTACCAGTGCTCATGAAATGCCTGCATTCTGGTTGCTCAGGTCTCTCAGGTAGATTAGGAACGGTTATCATTGAAAAGGGCACTTGTCCACCCGATTCAACTTGATTTCTTGAGTTGTAAACAAGATTGGATCTCGGGATATTGGGAGAAGACATAGTGCTAAAGTTTCCCTGCTGAAAAACAAAATGGAGACAAGAGAACATTAAGAAAATGCCTCAATCCAAGAAAAAACTATTAAAAAAAAAGATTTGTCCGGAAGTTTGAAGTTGAAATATTCAAGAAATTACAAATGCTTGTATGACAACAAAAATTAAACAAGTTTCAACAGCAAACATCACTTGGAATTTCATCGAGACCCAAAACCTGCCATTGTTGCACCTCGCAAGGAAAAGTTTTCTATTTCTTTTCTAGACAATATGTGCACAGCTTCAAGTCCTTTCATGCTTGCTATTGAGTCATCTTTCTAATCCCGCTAGGTCTAGGTGAAACTCCTATTAGTTGATACCACTCCATAGCAAATGAAATTTTGCCCTCAATAACATCCCCACATTGTGGTGCAATTCCATCATTTATTGCATTAACAATCACGAAAGAACCTGATGGTGTGAATTAATATTGTCCTTTCGTGTGCATCCTATCAGCAAACATCACTTATAATTTCATCAAGATGCAAAACCTGCCACTGCTGCACCCCAAAGGAAAAGTTCCTTTTTTTCTAGGCAACAACACATACACGGAGTTCAAATCCTCTCACTCTTGCTACTGAGCATTATGCTCATCTTTCTAGTTCCATTAGGTCAAGGTACAGCAAGCAAACAATTGATAAATTCATACGCAATTGGAAGGAATAACAATTTTTGAAGTCCACTAATCTTGTTGTCCTATTTCATTTCTAAATTTATTTGGATAAGAAGTCCTCTTAATTTGAAATGTCAAAACTATTTATATTTTCCAATCACCTAACCTCACTATTAGAGTTTTGGCAGTCAACTTTTAACAGAAGAAACATTTCATAAGAAGATTGGAACACAAAAATAAATAACAAGAACAACTGACTAAAATTGATTGTTTATTCTATAACTATACTATGAAAGAAATGGAAATAATTAAACCATGATAACTGAAGGAGCTAAGTACTAAAAGTAGAACTGAAATTTTGGTTATCCGAATAATGAATGCTAAAAAGAATCATCCACAAGATTTTGCATATGATCATATAAATAGCTGGAATAAAACATCAACCACCAAACTTATGGCATCTTAGCCATTCAATGCCAGATAGACGTAGGATCAATGGAAGAAGCATGATGTTTTAAAATTCACTGAATCATTTTCATATCATAAATCTTCATTCAGATTATTGAAAACAAATTAAACGTAGAACACACTGATATCAATAAAACTTGGTGAAGGAATAAAATTAATTATGAAAGTATCAAAAGAAACGTAATCCATTTATTCCTGAAACAGAGATTATGATAACAGCATATGCTTTGAACACATGCAGCCATCATGATCAAATGAAAATATGCAAGCTACACTACAACAGTATCAACAGTGATCGTCAAAGCTATCTTAATAAATAAATATGGTGCCCAGTTCCTCGGCCCAAAATTCCACAACTCAAAACAAAGTATGAAAAAGAAAACAATAGAAAGAGCTCCTCATTTATCTCAATACTACAGTCGATACAATATGTGGAAGAGGAATAACAATGATCAATACACTCACATCTTTTAGAAACTGGAAGATAAGATGGTGCATGCAGTGGCCATTGCCACTTCAATAAAAAAATATGATTGTTGAAACATGGAAAATGCCAGATACCAAAACAGTTACACATGTTCCAAGAATGCATTGAACCATCCTAACTGTCAAATGGAAACCAACCAGTGGAAATTTGTTAATGAAGTAATTAAAATTTGTCAATAAGTGATAGTTTTCTCAAAAACCAAAACAAGCTTACCATAATTGCAAACTTAATTTGTTAATGGTTTATCATTTGCATTGTTGACTACATTACTATAGATGAGGTTAAAAATAAATAAATATATAAAAATATTTCCAATTTTATAGAAATTAAAAAAGACAAAAGCCATCAAGATAAACTAATTAGTAATATGTTAGTTTAATTGGTTAACTGAAACAATCGACTGCATGTTCCCAAGTTTGTCTATTATATGTTATCTCTTGTGTGGCACAATTTATCATTTTACCTTTGCTTTCTTTTCTCTATTTTTTCCAAACTCACTATCAGTTTTTTAAGCAAAGGCACTTTAATAATTCTAAAGATGTAATACTAATTAAATGCAATGTTATTCTCAAAGACACATAAACAGTAGCAAGGTAATTAGAGAGAGTAAACAGCTTGTTCATGCCAGTAAAGACATGTACCAGCTGTACCGGCCATAAAGGCTCTTTTCTCTATTTTCTACCCTCCCTCTCTCTCTCTCTCTCTCTCTCTCTCTACACCAGGAGCTCTCCCCGAAATCACCTTTGCAGCAAGCAAAATGGAAGATGCATGCATCAATATTTAATATTTGGCAACTAGGCCCATGATAATGATTGAAAAACCAGATACTTATAGCAAAATTAAGATTCAACCACCACATACTTACCACGTAAGTGTTCCATCCTTGACCAGGAAGAACACCTTGAGAAGGAGAAACTACAACAGGCATGTAAGCCTGTGGAATCTGCAAACGAGGGCTAGAGACATAAGGTGCCCTTGGTAGTGACCACGTTGGAACACCTACAAAGGACAGACCTGATGGAGGAGTAATTGATGGCACTCTGGAGCCCAAGGTAGTGGGTACACCAGCAGGCAAGCTACTGCCAACTGATGAAGGCTGTGGATGATGGAACTTGCATGCAATGCCAAATTTACATGAGCCTGTCCGCATGTAATAAGGGCATGATTTTTCATCCTGTCATAAGATATACCCAATAGCCACGTTAGAATATGTTGACATGATCCTAAAGTAATTGACCAGATAAGGGAAGAAGAGAAGACCTGGCGCATGGGTAGACCAAGAACATTGAATGAAACTGGCCCCGCACCATTCCTGTTCTTTGGGTGATGAAATTTACAGGTCGATCCATATTTACACGTCCCTGTCTTTAAATAATACTACAATGTCGATTTCACAGCAGAAGCAGTAAATCAAGGTTAGAAGTCGGACACTTCTTCTACCAAGTGAAAGTTAAACAAGTATGTTGAATTGAGGGTATTGTCATGCAAATAAGAACCATAAAGATCTTTGAGCTTCCCATCAATCTTCTCATTTCAGAAATTTCAACACTATCCCGAAGATTTAGACAGATCTGGACCTCTCTACTTAATCTTCCAGAAGTTAGAAAACAAAATTGAATAAATGATAAATATGTTGTGGATGTACAATAGAAAATTGAACCAAAATTGTCATATGCAATACAAGGAAACATTTTACAGAGTAGTTGATCAACCTATAGCAATTTGGGTGCTTATCCAAGTTCCCTCGCAGCCATTTAACTACTTCAAATATTTAAGCAGGTTATTATCAACAATGCTCCTTGCATCTTCTTTAGACCTGTTTCTCTTCCTTCCATACAAACAAAACCTATATTCGGAGATCCATCACCATCCATCAAATAACTTAATGAAAAATTAATGACTCTTTATAAAAAAAAATGATTTTTCTGATAATGGCAGCTAGCAGTCTCTTGGAAGGTCAAGTATGATGACTGTATCTTTTTTCCAAGAATGAGTTGCTGATATGGTTGTTAGGGGAGCATAATTGGTTAGACCAAGATCAGATGAACTCAGAAACTGTCCCAAGCATAAGTTTTTGTTGGTTTATCCAAGACAGGAGAATCAGGAGACCATAGTTTTGAGTCCAAAAACAACAGATTTATGGTAGCTACAGAGAGGAAAAACTTCAATAATAACCAGTGATGTTGTCTAAAAATTACTCATTTCTATATTGACATTCTTAAGCATGTCTTTTGTAGCATGGTTCATCCATGACAGGAAAAGAAACCGGGGCTCGTTTTTCAACAATAAAGAGCAATCCCCGATTGTCCATGCATAGGAAGCAACCAAGAAAATACGGCTCACTTTTCCAGGTTTTATGTTTTATGAGTTGTGGGGCGGGAGAAAGCTTACGAAGTGGAACTCTGTTTATAAGCTAACCTGGGATACTTATTTTTTGAAAAAGCAAGTAATTTCAGAAACCATCATACATGCAGTGCTCAAAATGAAAGCAGTATTGGCTAATATCAATTGTAGTTTCACTACAAAGCGGTATTGGCTTAATATTGTTGTAAAAGAATACTTGTGCTGTGGATAGTTCCTAGTCACCAGAGCTTTTTCTTCATAGACATTACACTATCATAGAACTGTTTTTATGGCACAGCAGAAATAAATAAAATCTTCAAGTTGTCAGCAAAATTTGAAGGTATGATGACATTGCACATTAGCCATCAATAAGTCGATCATCTTCAAAGGACAGAAGATTCCAGTTTATAAATTCTCAGTAGAGTCAGGAGGAAGAAGGAGGTCTGCAAAGCAAGTACCCAACTGCTAGGCCACTGACTCAGTGGATCCCTAGTTCTATTGTAAACTTTCTCTAGACAAAAGATATTGAAGTGGAACTTACCTCACAGTCAGGTTGACCATCTCTCTCAGGAAGTTCTTCAGTGAATTGTGTCCCCTAACCATGGAAAAAGAGCTTTTAAAACTGAGCTGGAAAGGACTTAAGGCACCACATAAACCACGGGGTTGACACAAACACATCAACTCAAACAGATAAATTCAAGATAATGATAACATCTATTTATATAAGTAGGAGAACACAAGTTCAAGAAACCTTTAGCACCTGTGCAAAATTAGGAGGATGATTATAGCGACAATTGTTTCCATAACCACACAACCCTGTCCTTAGATAGTACACACAATCTCGTTCACCTGGACGATCAGGGTATGGACTTGATTGAGCCATACCACCTTGATCCGGACTATCATGTATTTTCCATAGGCTAAGTGCTTCTGCAAAAACCCATAAGAATAACTCAAAGGCCTCTCCATCTCCGGAGCAACATGTGCTTTTATTTCATTGATCAAACCATTGAAATCCGAAAAATCATTTGACAACAAGCATCGAATGAATTTCTTACACAGTCCCTAATAAAGGAACATGTAGATCCCAACACTTAATCTGATCAAAACCTACAATCTAAACATGAACACGTCAAATTTTCATTCTTAAGACGAGAAAGGCCTCGCAACAGAAATCCACGTCTAACACGTCAGCAAAAAGAGGCAAAGCACCCAACATGAATCCTAGGTTCAACAACCAACACAGAAAAAGTAGTAGTGATCACCTACAAAGGATTGAATTGGCATCGCATAAATGATCATAGCTCTCATAATTTAGTATCAACAACATCAATCATCAGAGAAATAACAAGCAAAAGCAAGAAAAATGGTTCCTAGTACAACAAAAGCTATAAATATATAGGATCAAGAACAGGAAGGATTGAAAGTAGAAATGAAGCATCAGACAGAACCAAGAAACATAGAAATCTAACAATCAAAACACCAAAAAAAAAAATGAAGTAAAACTGGAAAAACAAAAAAGACATTAACAACACCACAAAAGATCCCGACTGCTTTCATAGTCATGTTTTTGCTTTTGTAAGAAGATGAAGACGGGGAAAACCAAACATACCTTGAATGTCTGAAGAAACCACATTGCTGTTAGCTTGCCTCTTATTGCTATTTTCCGGCATCACAGATTCTCACTTGTTTTTCTTTTCTGCAAATAGCCCAGGAAGAAAAGGTCTAGTATCGGAAAAGGTGAAGAAGAGGACAGTACGAGAGTGTTGGCGTAATTGATTGGCAATAACGGAGGAAAAGGAGCTGATTGCTAAAGGAATGCAGAGAGGAACAATAAGACAGAGAGAGAGAGAGTGAGGAGAAAGAGACGTAATGAAGAATCTGAGAGTGTAAGCCTTTTTCTCTTTTGTTATTTTATTTATTTGTTTTTCTCCCCAGAGATATTCCAACAGTATCGCGACACTTATAAGTCATTTCTCATTTGTATCTAAATTAATTCTTATTTAAGTTACTAAAGTTAAAATTTTGACCCTAAATTTTAAACAATTTTATACATAAATGTAAATTTGAACCCACAATTTTACTTAAATTCAGAAAATTCTTTACCAACTCAATTATGCCTGAGTTATTTTTTATAGTTTTTGATGCTAAAGAGTAAATACGAGTAGGCAAATAAAGTAACTAAAAAAATGAAAATAATAAAATCCATTTCCATATTTAATTAATGTCGTACGGACACACGTTTTTGAGTTTTGACCCTTAAATTATTTGTACATGTTACTATAATTAACAGATTTGCCTTGAAAGTCTGTGCGCCGGGCCATTGGATGAGAGCGGGACCCATGCTTAATTAGGGGTATTTCTGGCTTAAATCAAATGGTCCGTAGACGTGACAAATCGCCGTCGTTGGATCTGTCAAAACTAGGAGGTCCCACCTCAGCTCCAAATCCAATCAAATGGTGGCGTGGCGCCTTTTCACTCCCCCGAGTTGATCAGGTCTGAGTCTGATTAAGCTATTAAAAAGCTAAAGTAATCGAACTAAGCTTTGACCTTTGACGTGCCCCACAGGGTTAGCCAGCAAAGGCCCCACACGACGGAGGTGGCAGCGTGAGATTGGAATCGGGTACTCCCCCAAAGTCGCAATATTCCATTTCCACAAACTTAAATTTTTAACCGCTGCCTTTCCCTTCTGCTTTATTCACAGCCCAAGTTGACCATACGTACTATCTATGGAGCCTTTATGAACGTTTGCAATCTCTTTCCAACTTTAAGATGCTCATTTGTAACCTCAAAGTGCTGGTGAGTTACAACCAAAAAAAAAAAAAAGCTCAGGACGGTATTATCGTCCGGCAAGGTTAATTTTAGGGCAAGATCGAAATTTCATCACAGCGTCTACTACAAGAAATCCGGTGGGTCCAGAAAAAGGCTTACAACATCATAGTGTCCGACATGGCAGAGGGATAATAACAGCATAGGGTACTGCTTACCTGAAAACCCAAAACCGATTGATCTTTCATATACGAACCGAGAGTTGTGATTGAGCGGCACTCTGCAAGCCTTGTTTCGCCTGTAGTGCACCCACCGCCACGACCTTAACAAACAGTCACGTCAACAATTGTTCTCGTTAGGTAAAGATAAGTTGACCGAATCAGATCTAAGTTCCCGTCTGCCCTCGTCACCCAAGCTAGCTTTTGTTTTCTTTCTCGTTGTGTCTCCAGGTTTTAATATTGGTTGTCTCTTCCGTTCACTGGCTTTATTGTAATGTCTGTGAGCTCCAAGGTTCATCCCCTTTAGTTCCTAGGCTTTCCTGCGCTACTGGTTAGTCTGAGGAACTCATCTCTTCTCTTTACCACATCTCCCGCGTTTATTTCCTTTTTTGGTTGCTTACTGCGGACTCACTCTATGTGCTCTTCCTAAGGGATCGAATCATTCTGAACGTCTTGAGTCTTCCCATCATGACACAGTTTTAAAGTAAACTATGTTGGATTGTTGAGAACTAAACAGCAGATAGAACAAGTAACCCGCAGTGCTGTACAAGTATTTGTAGAGACAGAGAGAAATGTTTCTGGATAAAAAGAACCACACTTCTATTAATTTCTTGCACAAACTTACATAGACTTGTATTGTATTTAAAGAACTACTACTCACCTGAATTATCATCCACTGCTTTTTTGAAAATAAATGACCACTAATTCTAAAAACTACCCACTACAACAATTTTGTCACTGATTGGGTTGTAAAGTCTGTAACCCTTAAACTGTGTGCAGTACCCAATGAAGATGCATTTTTTTATTTTTCATCTAGTTTTCTTCTGCTTTGAGAGTTGATTAAGGTGTATGCAGTGTAGCCACACACTCTTAACTGTCCAACTCTAGGTTTGCTCCAAACTAAGCCTCAAAAGGGGTTTTGTTCATCACTGCTTTGGTGGGTGATAAATTCAACAGATAAACAACAGTTGCTACTACCTCATCCCAGAACAAGTTCAGCAAACCTTTTGATTTTAGCATGCTTCTAGTCAATTCTACCACAGTTCTATTTTTTCTCTCTGCAACTCCATTCTGTGCAGGTGTATAAGGTGTGGTTAATTCATGGTGTATGCCCTCTTGTTCACAAAATTTTGTAAATTCTGTAGATTGGAACTCTCCTCCTCTATCTGACCTTAACACCTTTAAACTCTTTTTAGTTTGTTTTTCTACAAAGGCCTTAAACTTCTTAATCTTCTCAAATGTTTCTCTCTTATTTTACAAGAAGCAAACCCAACTCATTCTACTAAAATCATCCGTAAGATGGAGAAAATACCTACTGCAACCTAATGATGCAGTTTCCATTGGTCCATACAAGTCAGCATGCACTATTTCAAGGATTTGTGTTGCTCTCTTTGCTTGAATTTTGGGAAAGGGTGATTTGGTTTGTTTTCCATATATACACCCTTCACATATACCTATTTGATCAATCTCAGGCAGCCCATAAACCATTTGTTTTTTATTCAACAATCTCAACCCACCCATTGATATTCAAATGCCCGTATCTAAGATGCTATAACTCAAATTGATTTAGTTCTTTTACAATCATTACTCTCTCTCTTACACCTAAGATTGCTAGTGGAAATAATTTGTTGGTTGCCATTCTTACTTCTACTAATGTTTGATTCATGGTTTTATCCCTGATTACACAATAATTTCCTTCAAAAAGGATTGAATACCCACTCTCCATCAATTGTCCAATACTAAGAAGGTTTTGTGACAACTCAAGAATAAAATAAACATTATGCAAATATTTCGTTCCATTTTGGTTGGTGTGCACTTATAACCTGTGTTTTCAAACCCGGACCGGACCGACCGGTCCGGTTTAACCCATAAAATCGGACTCCAATTGGACCAGTCTGAACCGGTCAAAACCGGTCAATTGACCGGTCGGACCGGTCCGACCACTGGTCCATCAAATTTTTTTATTTTTTTATTTTTTATTTTTTATTTTTTTAATATTATTAATATTATATATAATTAAATATAATTATTGCATAATTATGACGTCACACCGGTTCGACCGGTGGTTGAACCGGTCGAACCGGTCAAACCGGTGACCAGTAAGGCCTCCGGTTCGATGACCGGTCCGGTTTTGAGAACATTACTTGTAACATTCTACTACCATAAAGTATATACCCGAACAACTAAAGGGCATTCAAGTACATATCCTATGATAATGGTTGTTAGAGCAAACATATATCCAACTTACACATGGCATCATCTAACATAATTAAAAGTCATCAAATTAAAAACCATTCCTTGCATTCATTAACAAAAGCTTACATTGTATTTTACAATCCTTATACAAGTTCTAGAAAAGAAACTACCAAAAAAAAATACAAGTTACAACACTTCCGACATCAACTAACAGACGTATGAGTCATAACTAAGTCCAAAATATTCCTCTAGTCTAGTTTAAGAAGCTAGGTCTCCTATCTCGTACCTGAAAAGCCACGTTGTAATTTTTTATGAGTTTTGCGAACTCAATGAGTGAATCATCATTAATGATTTCACCCAGGTCAAATGCACAATACCACACATAGCACATATATTCATTCAGAACATGCAAATTCTCACATTAGCATAGCATATCATGTAATCATCGCGAATTCAGAACATACAGATATTTATACAAATGCAGATGCATATGAGACTCCAGATTCATTATTATTGTTGTGATTGAGTGCCTTTCACATATAGATATAGATACTGGCCCATTGGGCTCAGTCAGAACAGAAATCACGGAGTAAAGCTCTACGTGCAGAATACTGAGCTTAAAGCTCTATCAAACTGGCTACTCTGATCACAACGCCTTTATCTAAGCATGCACTTTATGAAATGCATCAAATACAGAATGTGCCATGTATAATAGTCACATATGATGCACAGTCAGAATCTCATAGTCATCAGACTTAAGTCCAATATTCAACTTTCGTTGAGAATACAAATATCATTCAAAATTCATATGCAAATAGAACACTTCCAATACATTCCCGAATATCTAGCTTCTCGGACCATTAAAGTCCGGAATTCATAAACAAATCACAATCAATTCATTACCAGTTCAATATATAGGAATTAAATAGAAACAAAAATAAATCAATCCTAGAGATATCATCTAGGTTGACTCACAGTATACTCCCGTATATGCTATTGCCTGGATTGTCCGGCAATGTTGGAATGATGGGGTACGTCTTAAGCCTTTAAATACACATACATTGTACACATTACTAACTTGATCAATCAAATACATATTCAACTATTCACATATATATGTGCCATGTGCAATGCATGCTCAATGACTATCCAGGGCACATTTCCTTAATCACAATTCATAATTGTTCAAACATTATCACTTGAATATGTCTTGTTAACACTTAGGTGAATACCTTAAATACACTTGATCATGCTCAGTTCATTAATCATAAATTCAATAACCCTTTTCTAGCATTATAAGAATTCACAAAATTCCCAATTCTCATTCATTCCTTCCTAATGCATTATTCATAACTATTGGAATACATTTACATTTATAAGAATATCTTCATTCCTTTAACACTCTTTCATTCCAAACTTAGATACATTGAAATCAAACCATCTTTTCCTTAAGGTATAATGTGGCACCCTACACTCGCAAGAAACGTACCCGACATCATGAGTGATATCCGAGTCTGTGCCCCGCGAGGGTGGCATACTAGAGCGCTTAATCAGTCAAAACTTATTATAAATTTTTTTAAACCACAACACAGTAAGTGGAAATCCGTAATAAATTCGGGCCTACTTTATTTCATAAACATTTTTCAATTCATCATAATTTCGTTGATTACTAAAGACCATTCCAGAAACAAAACACTCACAATCATAATGTCAGTACAACATGATTACATTCGCATACACATTGTACAATGATTTCAGAATACACTCCTTAATTAAAAATTTGCGAGAAATACAATTCAGTACGAAAATAAAGAAATACAATGCAGACGCGAACTGATCCCGACCTTTATCCCTCACTTGTATATAGTAGGTATACTTCTGTTGCCTAACGTGGTATTCTTCTGATCCTGAAAAATATTTGCAAATTTTGGGTATGTTTTGCGAACTCAGTGAATGACCATCATCGATGACTCACCCAGTCACACAACACATAATTCACATTCACAACATTTTACATTTCACGTTCAATACAATTTAATCATTTATATCATGCATATACAGTGCACATGAGACCTACTTTCCATTTGTTACTTTGTTGTGACCGAGTGCCTAAACCATCCTGTATCCATTAAATACCGAGTTCATTACTAACTGACCCATATCCGATGGAGATAGGGCTCATTTTACATAGTGAGTCTTAGGCTCTTAATCACTTTCTGAGCTCAAGGCTCATTTTACACTTTGAGTTTTAAGCTCTGATTGGTGGCTACTCTGGTGCCATTATATTTCGTACACTCATGAAATGGAATGCATCAATCACATTTGCATGTTTCCATTCAATCACATTCCCATATCATCGGACCTCAGTCCGACATTAAATATTAAAGTTGAGAATCACATTTTCACTTACATGCAAATGCACCTTCAGAACACATTTAACAATCAAATTATGTACAATTAGTTCATCTCATTCACATACAAGCAGCACTTTAATATCTCAATCAAGCATCACAATCATCGGACCTTCTGTTCGGAAACTAACACAATCAATCACATTCATATATTCAGTCCATAGTCAATCAATACAAAAATTCAAAACAGAACAAACAATGAAATGAGACCATATTGGGCTACTCACAGCACGCTCCATATTAGCATTTGCTTCTAAATTCTGGAAACGCCTAAATGCGGACTTTTAACCTGCACAACCCATTTATGCAAAACACACATTGCACACACATTAATAATTTTACATAATTATAAGTGTATATGGAATATGTACGATGCATGTTCATGACAATCTCGGGTATATTATCAAATTTCACATTTTATCACATTATCATTTTTCGCATCAATTGTTTTCATAATAACTCATTTCTCGTTCATTTCCACTAGATACACTTTACTTCTCTTTTTGAATCACAAATTTAATTATATAGACCACTTCATCTCCATTAAACACATGTCTTTGGTACTTTAATACCAACAATTCACTCATTAATGTTAGTCCATCATTACATGATCACACATTATCAAAACTCTCATTTCTTATTATAAATTCTCCAAAATTTCAGACCTTTAGGTCTACTGTTTACATTCAATTAGAAAGTGAAAATGAGGTAATTTGGTCATCCTCTCTTCTGAAAAAGTGTTCCTTTATGTCTTATGTCTCCATTTCCACCAAAATCACTCAATTTTGTTTAGTAAGTTGGAAGATATGCCTCAAACATTATTTGGTTGTTCATGTCCAAAAACAGTGTACTAAGCACAACTTCCATCCAGAAATTAAATATCTTAGAGACTGAATCCAAATTCGACTTCTTCATATGATTTGTATCCCTATATCTCTAGTTTACTTTAAATAAAAAATAATCTCATTTGGAATCCTATAGATCCAGATATAATCAAAATACTGAAGGGTACTCAGTAAGAAAATCCTATTTCACGGTTCTAACAGATTCCACACTTTGATTTGATCCATATTTTTCAATTCGATCTGAAATACTACCAATTTTTGTGGAGAGGTAGACAAATTTGTTAGGAATCTATTGGTTTAAGAATCAAGAAATTTGGAGGTCTATAAAAGAAGTTATGGTCAAACAAAGGAAGGTTATTCAATAAAATAGAAAATCTCAAATGCACGATCATGCTTATGCACGATCGTGCTTAAGTACGATGGTTCAAATTCCTCTTCATCACCAAAGTCACCGTCGTGCTTATGCAAGGCAGTGCATTTTCACTTTACACAAAGCACGACGGTGCATTTTCCCTTTACATAATCACGACGGTGCATTTTCCCTTTAATCACAAAAGTCACCGTCGTGCTCTTTTTCTTATTCTTCACCGAATCTTAATTTCAAACTTTCATAACTTTTGATTTAGAACTCCAAAAATTGCAAACTTTATATCAATAGAAAGATAAAAGAATGATCTAAAACTTTAATGAAAACCATTTTATCAAAATCTTCCTATATCAGTACAGTTTAATAAAGGAATTTCAGATCAAACTTTTACCTCTCTTTATCTTTTCTTTTCAAAACAGACCTTCGAGTCGATCCTTCATGGTCATTTTGACAATAAAAATGAAGGATTTAGGCCAAACATTATTCTAACACATTGTGCCTTTATGTCTTAACTTTCAAATGAAACCAATTTCATGCAATTTGGTTCGATATTCTGGAAGTTATACTAAAAACACTACACACTATTCCAAACCACGACAGAATCCACAAACTCAAATTGAAGCTAAATTTTGAAACCCTTAGAGACATAATTCAATTTAGATTTTCTTCATGAAAAATATAGCCATTTGTCTTTAGTTTAATTTGAACTTAAAATCATATCATTTAGAAATCTACAGATCAAGATATGGCTAAAATACAGATGCATGTTTAGTGGAAACACTGCATCTGTATATGTCCAACACAATTCAACAATATTCATCTCTAACTCTAAATCATCTCTACATCAATTTATGAATCATTCATCATCATACACGTAAAAGCAAGACATCAATGTATTCATTTCTTTACCCACATTCCAGTATACCTACATCACCATTTTATGTCCATTTAACCTCTAACTATCATTAAATATGCTTCCTTCAACGAATCAAGAAAGTTCATGCTTATACTTACTTGTTTAGCTTCATTTTTCTTCATATCACCAAGAAACCCTAGCTCCTCCGACATAAACGATATTCACCTTTTTAAGGTGGAATATGTTGGGTCTTTTAGCAGTAAGAAGAAGGAGACAATGAATCTTGAAGAAGCAAGGTAAAAAAGTTGAACAAACATCAACATAAGAGGGTAAGGGTGGGATGTCGTGAGTGAAGAAGAAAGTGAACGAAGAAGATGAAGGAATGAAGCTAACGAGAATAAGAGACAATAGCAAGTGAAAGACCAGAGGTGGGTCTTTCACTTAATGAATAATTTGATTTAAAACAAGTGGTGTGGCAAGTGACACGCCACATGTCACTTTATCACGGTCCTCTTGTGGTCTTGTAATCTACCAGTTCATTTGTCTCCCATTTTCTACCCAATTTTAATTAGCACTTGTCAATAAATCCCAACGCTACATATTAAACTTTCTACCGCCATCTGACATTTATTTCTACTACTATTCATCAATTATTCTGCCACTTGGCATTTTTCCTAATGCAATATACCCTTAAAATTTCCAGAAATTTTCTAAATTTCACCAAAAAATCTAAATCAATAAATATACACCCCAACTAAATTTTCAACACAACTAAACCTCAATTCTCAATAATATCACATTATAATTCAATTATACCCGGAATGTCAATGAATGCATATACAATCATTTTAATGTGTGCAAAAATTCAAATTCACATGTGTGTATGCTGACAATTTGCATGAGCATAAATTCAACACAACTAAACCCCAATTCTCAATAATATCACATTACAATTCAATTATACTAGGAATGTCAATGAATGCATGTACAATCTTTTAATGTGTGCAAAAATTCAAATTCACATGTGTATATGCTAACAATATGCATGAGCATAAAAATGCAATTTTCTTAATCTCTCATTGGTTTCACATGTACCGGATTTTAGGATTCTAACCCTTAGTATGGGAACGGGATGTTAAATATAACATCCATTATCGATCAAAACTTATCACACATTTAACCAACTTTCCAACATCAAATTATGTTCTTTTTAAAACTTAATCAAGTCCAAATGCATCATAGTTAAATACCTTATCCTTAATTGTTTCAAAGATCACACAAAAGAACATTTTCTTTACTTCCATGCTCTTTTCACAATTGTATATGGCTTTCCCACAATCGTGGGATGGGTTATCTAAAAGTTCCCATCTAATTCCTTCATTAGTTTTCCAGATTTTCTCAGGACAAGTTTTGGGTCCGTTTTGTATAGGCATTATGAAATAGAAAATGAAGTAATTAGGCAGTACATTCTCCTCAAAAAAAGTTCTCATATGTCTTAAGTTTCTAATAAACTAAAGTTCATACAATTTGGTTCATTATTCTATGAGTTATGCTCAAAATACTACAGACTGGGTACATTTGAAATTTTGGCTAGGGTATAATCATGAATTCAAGTTGTACAACCCATATCTCTCAATTCTAATATCAAAAAATTATAAACTTTAGATCAATTTAAAGATAAGAGAATAAGCTACAATTTTGGTGAAGACACCTTAGTCTAATGCGGTCTACATCAATACAGTTTATTCAATAACAACAGGATATAATTTCTTTCATGGGTAGTATTATAGCCTAAGCCAAGGCTCAATTTCAAGACCCTTAAGGACATAATTCAAATTCAATTTCTCCTTAAAAATTGTAGCCAAATGTCTCTAGTTCAATTTAAATAAAGAATTATCTCATTTGGAGATCTACTGATCAAGATATAATCAAAATACTGAATGGATTCAGATGTTCATAATTTTTGGTGGAGATGAAGAAAAATGTGTTATGAGTCTATTGGTTCAGGTATCATGTTATTTGGATGTCAGGAGAAGAAGTTATAACAAAAAGAACAAAGGATGTTCAGATAAAACACTACAACTAATATATTCCAACAATTCTTCTTCACCAATATCACATGCATTTCAGTCCAATTAAAACATTATTCTTATGTTAATAAACATACCACAAAACTCATATTGTCACTTACTTGTTAGGCTTTTAATTCAGCTTAAACTTCAAATTAAATCAAGTCTCCATGCAAGCAAAATTCATCACAAACTTATGATGAAAACAGGTTGATTTTGGACAACAAGATGAAGGTAACTTTCAACTGGTTTTCTTGGCTATTTTGTATAAGGTAAAAAGCTAGTTTTGGTGCAGCAATTTGGCTAGAGTTCAGGCAAATACAGAGGAGAAATCTGGAGGAACTTTCGTGAAGGAAGTAAGAATGGAAGTAGAAACTTGGGTGCTGGAATTTGCCACATCAACATGCTAGGTGTCAATAACTTACAAAGACATATATCTTAAAGCATGCTAGCCATTTGTTCAACAATTATGCTGCCACTAATCCACTCATTATGCTGCCATTTGTCACCCTTTAATCAGTCCACATGTCACTCCAAAATTGGTCCAATTGTCATTTAATTACTAGTCCATTTGTCACCAATTTAACTATGCCAAATGTCACTCAATTTTAGGCTTAATCATCCAAATTTTTCATGTATCAATTTATCCTACCACTTGGCATTTGTCCTAGTCCAAATGTACATTTTAATCTATCAATTTTCCAATCCATAATATTTAATTCCAAATTTTCTAATTGAAATCCAATCATACCAAAATTCAAGACATATCAAAACACAATTCACATCATAATCACTTAACATTTTTCATACCCCGGAATAAGTCAATTGAGTGCATATGCTAACTTGTAATGTGCACAAATTTCAATTCGTGTATGAATGCTAATGTTATTCATGTTTATGCAATATTTAATCTAGGGTTAAACCCTAAGCATATTCCGAAAAAAATGGGATGTTACAATTCTCCCCCTTTAATAAATTTCGTCCTTGAAATTCTTACCTGAATGGTCAAATAGGTAGGGGTACTAATTTCTCATGTGTTCCTCTGTTTCCCATGTAGCTTCCTCACTCGAATGATTCTTCCAAAAGACTTTCACTAATGGAATCACTCGATTCCTCATCTGTTTATTCTGATAGCCAATTATTTTAACTGGTTCTTCAACATAACTCAGATTACTAGAGACTTCAATCTCCTGAGTCGGTATCACATGAGTTGGATTCGACCGATATCGCCTAAGCATACTCACATGAAACACATTATGTATCTGAGCCATTTCATAAGGTAAGGCTAATTTATAAGCTAATGACCCAATTCTTTCGATTATCTCATATAGACTAATATACCTCGGGCATAGCTTACCTTTCTTACCAAACCTCAGCACACCTTGCCAAAATCTCTTTCCTTAAATCATCAACATCGGGCACACATAATCTTTGCTTTAGCCATACTGTATCATCTCTCACTTCAAATTCAGAATCCAGATTTACTTTCAACTTCTTAATTAACTTTACTAATTCTGGATCTCTGTTCTAAGCCTCTTTGATTCTTTCAAGCAATACAGATCTTAACTTTAATGTAGTTATCAAAGTTTCATTTTGCCCAAACTCAAATCAACATTCAGTGCTCTCAAATGAACTAGGTTCGGTAATCTTGATAACTTTACTTGAGCCATACTGCTATTAGACTTCCGACATCAGCTACCACATTAGCTTTTACAGGATGATACTCAATTGTACAATCATAATCTTTCAACAATTCGATCCATCTCCTCTGTCTCATATTTAATTCTTTTTGGCTCAATAGATACTTCAAACTCTTATGATCAGTGAACACCTGAAAAGTTTCTCTATACAGATAGTGTCTCCAAATCTTCAAGGCAAATACTACTACAGCAAGTTCTAAATCATATACTGGATAATTAAACTCATGAGATCTCAACTGTCTCGATGCATATGCTATTACTTTGCCATGTTGTATTAGTACAAATCCTAAACCCTGGTGTGACGCATCACTGTACACAACATAACCTCCAGAGCTAGATGGAATGGCTAACACTGGTGTTGTAGTTAACCGATGCTTAAGCTCCTCAAAACTCCTCTGACAATCATCATTCCATTTGAAAGTCACATTCTTTCTTAGAAGTTTTGTTAAAGGGGTTGAGATTAGTGAAAACCCCTCGACAAACCTTCTGTAATAACCAGCTAATCTAAGGAAACTCCGGATCTCAGACACATTCCTTGGAGCCTTCCACTTCATTACTGCTTCTACTTTCTTTGGGTCTACCTGAATGCCCTGTCCAGATACAATGTGTCCCAGGAATACCACTTGATCAAGCCAAAATTCACATTTCCTGAACTTGGCATATAACTGTTGTTCCCTCATTATCTGTAAAACCAATCTCAGATGTACAAAATAATCTTCTCTACACTTCGAGTACACCAAAATGTCATCAATAAGTACAATCACAAAACGATCTAAATAAGGTTGAAATACCTTATTCATCAAAGCCATAAAAGCTGCCGGGGCATTATCAATCCAAACGGCATTACCGAAAACTCGAAGTGCCCATATCATGTTCTAAAGCACCATTGGTATATCAGGCTCAACTATTTTCAACTGATAATATCCCGATCTCAGATCTGACTTTATAAAAACCTGAGCTCCCTGTAACTGATCAAGCAAATCATCAATCCCTAGCAATGGGTAGTTATTGTTAGCCCCTGAAATTTTTTTTTATGTTATTAGGCATGATTAGAGAAATTTGAGTCTTGCTGAACTGGATTAAGTTGGTAATTAATTAGTATGATAACATAAATTAAATTAAGTATGATAACATTAATGAGGTTAGGTAGTATGAATTTAATAAAATTAAATGTGTTAGTATGGTAGCATTAATTATGTTAGGTAGCATGAGTTAATGCTGGACCCCGTTTCCGAAGCCCAGCAATCCGAACATGACAATCAGAGAACGCTAGCGGCATAAAAAAGGATTGCCTCAACAAATCCTTAACAAACTAAAATTTAGCGAAACAAGC
>JAOQMQ010000009.1:3859319-3871756 GCA_027563845.1 Erythroxylum subrotundum | reverse complement strand
ACCCTACTATATTTCTTCATTTAATTTCATTTTATAAATCATATTTTCAAGAAAAGAGTCGGGGTCCAACAATTTCCATAGTTTCACCGCGGAAAAACAATACTTTGCCACGGCGAACCTGCCTTTACTGACGACGAAATTTTCATTTCAAATTGAATGTTTTCAACTTTCCTCTCGCAGACCTTCACCTAACAACCCCACGGTGGTCGCCTTGGGATAAGTAATGGGACCTAGGCCCAACATACGCTCACGTTTTATGATTCCAGAGTTGGTCTCTAGAAATAGGGCCTAGTAGCAGTTAAACCAGAAGGAGGAGCAGTTGTTAGCTTATTTCCATTATATTTGGTTTTTAAAACAGTCACCACCTTCTTTGTCATATTGAACATTGACAATTGCCTATTACAAATAATAATGATGATAAAATGGTTGAAGAACGAGTGCTTGATTTTATTAATTTTTATTCTTTATATTTATTTTTTCTTATAATTCTCCTTTGTAAATTTCAAACTATATTTTTTCATTTTGATTATGTTACTTTGATTTTTTTTTTCATTTTATTCTTAGTTTACTTGACAATTCATAATTTTTATTTTGTTAGCCTTTGTAAAAGGTATCAAAAATTTCTAGACGTCTATCACTCAACAATAAGCAACAAAAGGTCTTAGAGAAATTTCTTTTATTTTTTATTTTTCACCATTTATAACAACTTTTATATACTATATTTCTAGCATTGTGCTTATTATTTGTTCAATAAGGATAACATATAATTTTATTTTAAGGAAGGGGTAATTTTGAGTTTATTTTAAGCATAACATGAATTGAGTAAATTGATTCAATCAAAATTAGCTTAATTTGCATAATGAGACTTTATATATGATTTTAACATAAATTGAGTTATAATTAAGCTAACTTAGTAGCTTAGAATTCTATTATATTTGAAAAAATGTAAATAAAGTGAGCATAAATAATTTATCCCTCTTAATTTAACCTAAATAAAAGATCAAAATTAAGAGCGATAGTAGTAGCCATTTGAAATGGTGATCTAACTTAGCAACTGGGGGTATTCATGATAAGATGCTTATCATTAACTTCATGAGAGTGAAAGCTTTTTACTAATTTATATTCATTTTATATATAAGGTTATATTATTTTAATTGACCTAATTTTTATAGGATTGTTAATTTAGGTTAAACAAAAATGCAAATTAGTGTAAGTAGTTAGAGACCTAAATTTTTTATGAACGATGTATTTAGGCAAATGATGAGCATTTTTAGTTACTTTAATTGATTTATCGAACTTTCTTGGAGTTGGTACTTGCTTGTTTTGGCATTGATTTGCTTTAGGATAAGAACAACTTAAGTGTGACAATATTTGATGTTCGTAAAATGTACACATATTTCACACACAGCTTTCTTTGTTTTTATGCTTAAATTTCCTTGGTTTAATCAGTTTGTTCTATGCTTTTAGGTTATTCAAAAGATATTGCATTAATATGAGTTTTATCAAGAACTACAGGAGATTACAATTGAAAAAAAAGAACATAATTTTTGGCTTAACACAGGCTAACACCTTTGTCTCTCTCAAACAACTTATAGACGAATATAAGATTAGATACATGGATAGAAAGAAGATTGTGTGGCAGAAAAAAACTGTTAAGTTATATGGTTTAAGATGTAATTGTGTCTCAGCTTGTATATGCCTAGAAATTTTTTTTCAGTAAGATCCATAATCTGAGACATGAGTGTATCTTAAGCTATATCCATTTCCAAAAATGTTGATAGTAAGATACATGTTTGGAGACATAAGCATGTCCAAAATTGTGTTCATGACAAAATAAACATATAAAGGTTATGAGAAACCCTAGTTTAAGAATCACTTTTACTTTTCTTTTATTATAAACTTATGGTTAGCAATCAAGATTATAATAACCCTCTAAATACAAACTTTGTATTTACTTTAAATAGAGAAAGAAGACAAGAGTTCATCTTGACATATTATAGCCAACTGGAATATAGAGATTTCATTCATAACTCTTTCTACCTTGATGTATTTTATTTTATCACTTATATTTGGTAGTGTAAAGATTATTTATGGCTAGTTTCTTTATATGTTTAGATAATGAGAATCTTAGTTATTATCTTAAATAAAGATCGTTTCAATTTTAATTATGATACGAGACTTATTTTTGTGAAATATCTTTGAAAGTTCTTAGGATGGATTTAATGAAAGCTAGCGATTCAATTTGATATTAATTTTCACGTGGACAATTTGAGAGGACCTGTATGTGAGAGGATCACCCTTATATATTAGAACTTGCATAAGGTGCTAAAGGTATACTTATATAAATCTTTTAGTGGTAGAGTTAAATCTTTCATTAAAATTCATATAACTAAATTCATTCTTGAGGGTTTAATTGGATAAAGATATTGACTAATCAACCTAAGAATAGGTGGTTGTAACATGAGAGAGAACAATTTCATAATCTAGGAACTTTTTTGGTCTAGATATTAAAACCTTATATTATTATTGAATTGTAATTGTAAAAATGATAGAGAGTCCTTATAAAAACATTATTAATGTCCGAATTATCTATTTGATTTTTTTTTTGTTTTGTTCATTATGGTATATTCCTTTATTCAAAAAAATTTTATTCTATTATTCAAATTCATCAATAATCAACTTATTTACACTCTTTGTCTAGTTTGTAGTAGGAGAGTATAATAGACCATTTTAGCTTCCTCAAGGGATTGACAACATGTTTATTCCTCTATTGCTCACCAACAATAGATATACTTCCACTAATTTGTGATATTAAAATTTATAGAGTAGATAAATCACACATCAAAACCCTTAAATCTAAGATATTTATGGAGTCTATAAATCTCCTTTAAGAAAACCCCCTTTAACATCAAAATGGCCCTTAACCTAAGCTCTTTAAAACCCTTAAAATCTACATATTGTTATTCACTCCCTTCTCTTTAACCCCATCCCTAACCCTCCTTTTATCTTAAATGTTGTTGTTCTACAATAGATAATCCCCCCTCCTTCTCGTTCCTATCATCCTAAACTTTAATTACAATCTAATCCTATCATCCTAAACTTTAATTACAATCTAATATAAAGGTAAAGAAATACTACCCTAAAGGTAATGGAATTCAAATCTACAAATTAAGCTAGTATTATAACTCATCATTGGAATATTTACTTAACTAAGAATCCTAAGAGAATCCTAAGTGTTAAAGATACGAGTCTAACTAATTTCATCATGTTTATAATATTTATTATTAAATATCATCTTAATTGATGTGTTAATTCAGTCAATCTTAAGTATCATCAAGGAATTAAAGGAGCCAATATCACACACACCATCATATAATTAGTAAATATCAGTAGAAAATGATAAATTAATTGGAAACAACTTCTCTGCTAATTAGGGGTAAGGCTGCATAATTTAATTATTTTATAATTAACTTAAAATTTAAAAATATTTTTAAATTTAAAAATTAATGTATTTAAAGTACATTAAATTTAAATATTTATTTATGAAACAAAGGTAAAACTGATAAATAATTAGTTTTAAGGAAAACCGTGGAGAAAAGAAAAGTTCATGCAAGTGAAAAAAAGTAAGGAATAGATAACACAAGGGCGTTAAATACTTTGGAATTGGAATCTAGAAAGTATAAATGAGAAATGCCAGGTGGATAATTATCACCCTCACGTACAAATTCAGTGGACCCCACTTCACTCTAGTCTTCCTTCTCTCTCTAATTTCGTTACCACACCAATTACCAAAGGCAGTCGCCAATCTCAATCACATTTTCATACAGAGAACTCATGCTATTGCCTCCCCCGAAACCAAACCCAAACCCAAACCCAAACCCAAACCCGGAGACATTGAGAGAGAGAGATCCTGTCAATGGAAGAGGTCTCGGCTGGGGCCATTGTTCCGGCGGTGAAGCCTGAGCCCATGCCCTCTTCCTCCGCCGGGAGTATGTCGGAGCTGGACAAGGATTTCTTGTGCCCGATTTGTATGCAAATTATAAAGGATGCTTTTCTAACGGCATGTGGGCACAGCTTCTGTTACATGTGCATCATCACACACCTTCGTAACAAGACCGATTGCCCTTGTTGCGCTCATTTTCTCACCACTAATCAGCTCTTCCCCAATCTTCTGCTCCAAAAGGTCTAATCTAATCTTTTCCCTCGAGTATAACTAACTAACTTGGAATGAGAATGAATTTTTTTTTTAAATTTTCAATATGGTCACCTTTTGTAGTTACTGAAGAAGGCTTCTGCTCGTGAAATCTCCAGAAATGCATCCCCTGTGGAAAATTTTCGCCAATCACTGCAACAGGTCAGTTATTGGATATTATCCTAATACCACACGACTTTCCATTTCAATGGCTCTTTTTATGTATGGAATTCATACGGTGTTCTATGTTCAACTTGTCTTACTGAAAACTTTGTTGTTCTGGGTTTGACTGAGGTGTTGCCAAGGTTTTTGTTTTTGCTATTAGTCCTTACCTGATGTTGTTAAAGATTTGTTCATGAGATGGAAGATTATGAAGAGCTGTCTTCCACAACACTTTGTCATATAGGATTAGAGAGAACAAAATGTTGTATGTATTCAGTGCTTATAAGTCATGTGTTAATCACTACTGATTGGAGTCCTACAGTGTTTATTGTTTTCAGCATTGCAATTGAGGCTTGTAAATATTAAGTTTATTATTACTATATAGTTAATTGAACATAATAATGGGATATGTTGTTGTCATGCCATCTCTTACACAGTGTTTACTTTTAGCAGATAATTCAATGCATTAGTAGAATTTGTAAGTCATATGAAATTGGAAGGCTTTAAATAAAAGTAACATAGCATATGTGGTGATCACTTGCCAGGGATGTGAGATATCAATTAAGGAGCTGGACAACCTCATTTCACTTCTTGCAGAGAAGAAGAGGAAAATGGAACAAGAAGAAGCTGAGCGAAATATGCAAATATTGATGGACTTCTTGCACCACTTGAAAAAGCAAAAAGTTGATGAATTAAATGAGGTTTGTGGCAAATGCTTGAATACAATTTTACCACTCCCCCTCACCATCCACATGATGACTATCTTTTCAATAGGACATGCTGAATTAGTGACTGGATGCTCCATGAATTTGGGTTTTGTACTTCTGGTTTGATTGGTTTATGTGGTACCTTTGCTTGGCAACAGTAGTTGATTGGCAAGATCTTTGAGCTTTTGTAGGTACGGGCTGATCTTCAGTATATTAAAGAGGACATAGATGCCGTAGAGAGACATAGAATGGAATTGTATGATGTTAGTGACAGACACTCGATGAAATTGCGGATGCTGGGAGATGATCCCAATGCAAGGAAATTGTGGCCCATGACTATGGACAAGACCATTGGTGGTGCAATCAGCAGTTCATACAGTTCTAGAGGAGTTATGAGTGGGGGGAACTTTCCAACCAAGAGATTGGATGGAAAGGCACAAGTGAGCTCCCAATGGCTCCAGAGAAATAATAACTTAACAGGTCATGACTCCCAATTAAATCAGTCGGGGCTTTCTGTGGCAAGAAAAAAGCGAGTTCATGCACAGGTTTGTAATCTGGAATGTTTATGGGCTCAATCATGTCTTGTGCATGTTGATGCTGATTTGAGAGCTTTTAGTGTTGAATATTGATTTGTATGGCTCAGTGATGAAAATGCAGCTGTAATGCGTAAAGGCTATTTTTTAATCCTTATGCGTGATGTATTATTAGTTCCAACTCAACGTTATAAACCTACTATTTCCTTGAAATTGGCCATATCAGACATTTTTGTTTGGCAAGCATATTTCGGTGTTGACTATAAAGGTACTTTATTTTGGCTTCCCAAATGGAATTTACTTAAATTAGATCATGCAGGTATTTTGGTGAATTTCTATGTGCTCTCTATTCTCCTTCTAAATTAATGTGTGATCTTTCTCCTAGATTTTCTGTCTAAAATCAAATTTAATTTCCCTGACTACTGCAGTTTAGTGACCTACAAGAGTGTTACCTACAAAAGCGTCGTCAGTGGGCAAGCTGCCCACCCAACCAGCCAGTAAAGGACAAGAACCTAATTAATAGGGAGGGATATAGTGCAGGTCTTAGAGAGTTTCAGTCTGTGCTGGGCACCTTCACACAGTATAGGTATAAAAACCTTAACCTGTACTAGATAGTAGGCTTTTTTATTGATCTTTTTTTTATTATCATTACCAATATTTATATGTAAGTGATGTTTTTCCTCTTCTGAAATCTCAACCAGTCGTTTAAGGGTTATAGCTGAACTCAGGCATGGAGATATATTCCATTCTGCAAACATAGTATCAAGGTCAGTTTACTTATACATAGACAATTGAGGATTCTGTGTTAACTGTTTTACTCAACCTCCCCTTCTCGGTTATATGCATTAACCTGGATCTGTAAACACATAATGGTTTGAGCTGATTATTTGATTGGAATACTATTGTATATATTTACGGTGGATGGGTTATATATGCTTACATGGATTCTCTTCCACTATTGTCTCACCGAATACAAAAAATGTAGAAAATAGAGAAAAAAAACAGGAAATTGCCTAAACTCACTAGGATGTGTTGCATATTTTGCTAGAATTTTCTTTTGTTCTTAATGTTTGTTAATTTCTGTTGAAATTCTTAACTTGAGATGTTGTCTACAGCATAGAATTTGACCGTGATGATGAATTATTTGCTACTGCGGGAGTTTCTCGACGAATCAAAGTTTTTGACTTCTCATCAGTAAGATCTCTTCTATGTTACCTTTTTGTTCATTTGTCTGTTGGGTGGATGAAAAAAAAAAAGACACCTACATCATATGAACTGGGATTTATCTGGTGTATGTTTGTCTATAGTAGTTGAGACAATTTGAAGTAGAAATGTATGGTATGGTAGAAATAGTCACTTGGAGTTGGATAAATATTCAGTAGGGCATGACACATTGAGCGGCAGCAAATTTCTACCATGTGCACTATTTTGGTACATCATTATAAAATGAGGAAGTGAATGATGAGTTCACCTGTTGTGTAGTATTCAATATTCTTTTGTTTCATGACGTTACCATGTTTGTTGAGAACCTGCAATTGAGGGTAGAAATGCAATCATTATTTCCATCCTAAAATATTAAAGGTAATTGCTGTCAGTGGCGGAGCCACAATGGGGGCAAGTGGGGGCACTTGCCCCCACTGCCCCCAAAAGTTTTCCCCAATGTTCCCAAAAAATTTTATATAAAAAAATTATTATGTTAAGTTTTGCCCCCATAAAAAAAAAATTGCTTCCATTAAAATTTTGCCCCCACTCAAAAAAATTTCTAGATCCGCCCCTAATTGCTGTATAGACTTATTCCACTTGCTACGTTTCTTGAAACCATAGAAGCACCTTGCTGACTTGCACAATAACTAAATGATAACTGCAATAATGTTTCCATCTGTTTTATTGCTATTCCTTCATTAATGTTTCATTGTTTTCTAGGTAGTAAATGAACCAGTAGACATGCACTGCCCAGTTGTAGAAATGTCAACACGTTCTAAACTTAGCTGCTTGAGTTGGAACAAGTTTGCTAAGAATCATATAGCTAGCAGTGATTATGAAGGAATAGTTACAGTTTGGGATGTAACAACTAGGCAGGTAAAATGGTAATTATTTTCATTTTTCTTTGTGAAGACTTCTTCATGGTTTGTGTGAGGAATGTGTTTAAATATCTTTTCAGAGTGTGGTGGAATATGAAGAACATGAGAAACGAGCATGGTGTGTTGATTTTTCTCATACAGAACCCTCAATGCTTGTATCTGGTAGTGATGACTGCAAGGTAAGCTGATACCTATTCATTTTTGAGCAATTTCTTATTTTTTGCGATTGTTTAATATAGTCATATTAAGTTTCATAAGTATGACAACATACATGGTTTAACTTGTTTTTGATCATGGTAAAAAAGAGATCAGAGAAATACTAGTTTAGTTTTGTGCTTAGTCTATGTATATACACAAATTAATATGTAATATAAGGTTATAGGTTATAATTACAAGAGCATCCTTATGCAAATAACACTTCCCTCAAAATGGTGCATAATATCTCATCTAGATTAAATTTGTGACAAACATAAAAAGAGATTAGAGAAATATTAGTTATGTTAATTATTTGCTTAGTCTACGTATTTATACAAATAACTGGGATTAAAATACAGTTGTAGGTATAAATGCCATTTATACTTAGCTTGTACAATCGAGTGCTTTAAATAAATTAGCTGATAAAAAAGTTAGAAATTCTCATGTTAGTAGCTTTCACGAATAATTAATAGTCAATCTTGATATGATTGTTTTGTTCATGGGAAACTGGATTTGATATGTTTTATGCTACTTGATTATTAGACTATAGTTTCAGAGGTGTCAATTGAACTTCTCCAATTTCTATCAATAAATGTCTCAACCATAATAACTCACATATGGAAAGAGCCATGAGATAATACTCTGCCTTTGCACTAAATTGCTCAATAACATTTTGTTTCTTATTCTTCAAAGAAATTAAATTTCCTCCGAGAAATATTCATCTTCATGTGAAATTCCTATCATGGTTATTCTGCCTAATTAGCATTGGAGTATCCTGAAATTCCATTATATGCACGATTTTGGTAGACGATACTTCATATTGAGGCTACCTTGATATAAGAATATGTATGAATGATTGCATCTCAATGGGAAAGTAAATAGAAATTTAACTATTGACTCACAATATTAATTACAAAGGAAATATCCAAACAGTCATAGGTAGTTTAGCTTTTTTAATTGTGTACTTGTTAGCATCAGAGTACAAATTGCCTTTTCAAATAATAATTTTATTATAATCCATGAGCATCTTAAGAGTGGACTCTAAAGCTTCAATGAGCATGTCAGGAGCATATTTTTACCTAAGATGCTATACTATATTTTTACCTAAGATGCAAGTATAGCATACTATAAAAAGTACCATAGAGGTCCCAAGTCATTGGTCTAAAATTGAGGATGAAAGAGTGTCTTGAGATCTTTTTCTCAGGCACATTCATCCCAAATGATGGGTATCTAAATAGAGCTGAAAAAGGGGTTCTTAAAATTCTAATTGCACAACCGGTGATGACCGTACTTTTGTACATCACCTGTTGTGATAAGAGGCAGTTACCAATGAAAGATTCCGATCGGGCTTTGGGCTGCGAGCCTAGTCCCGAATATAAATTTTCATGCCAGGGGCAGGCCAGCCCGGACCAATGCCAAGTCTAACACCAGCAATGTTCCTATCTGCTTGTCTTCAGCAAGCACAACGATGGAATATGATACTACTAAGAAATATTGTATTTCCCTTTTATTTATAAATAAATGGATTAAGCTTAACTAGTAACATGTAATCATGTATGTTTTTAGTCTTTATATTAGGCCTTAAGGCTGAACTTAAACTTTGTTGACATCCTTCTCGTCTCTATTTTCACTTGTGCATGGTATCAGAAATTCTATATCTCATGCCATGGGCACATGATTTCTGAAACTAAATACTTTCAGTGAGTGATTTAGAGAACTGTTTTAATGCTAAGAGCATATAATTGTGTCGATTCCTTGCCACAGTTTATAAGCTTTTTCTTGGAAATAGATCATGAATAATGAGAGGGGGTTCATTGAAAATTATTCATTTACAATTCAGCTTGTGTGTTAGTCAACAAGTGCTCCACTTTCAAATAACTATACATGTGTGCAAAATCAGGTAAAAATTTGGTGTACAAACCAGGAAGCAAGTGTTCTAAACATTGACATGAAAGCAAATATTTGCTGCGTCAAGTATAATCCAGGATCAAGCACCTACATTGCGGTGAGCTTCTCTGTTCATATTTTAGTTGAGAACTACAGTATTTTGTCTGTGTCTAATCGAATTTTACTATTTGATGTTTGAATAACATTGATATTGGTCATTCTTTTACCTAGTATTGGTACATATCTGCGGTATGTGGTCTTGTCTGCATGAAAGATGCATGCATAAAAGGCATTCTGTTCATCCACCTTTTTGTTTGTATTTGCTTAAAGTGCATAAAAGTCACCATGACTGCAGCCTCACTCTACCCTGGTTGATTTTGAGGATAATATCCACTTAAAAGAGTCTTGGGACCTTTGCAGGTTGGTTCAGCCGACCATCACATACACTACTACGATTTAAGAAACATCAGCAGTCCAGTCCATGTATTCAGTGGTCACAGGAAAGCCGTTTCGTATGTCAAATTCCTGTCTAACAATGAGCTTGCATCAGCATCTACAGACAGTACACTACGGTTGTGGGATGTGAAGGATAATATGCCAGTAAGTTAAAATGTTTAAAGGATCAAAGATACATCTAATTTCTTTTCCATTCTGGTAAATGTAGGATCATTTGGTTGACTTTAGTTCTTACTCCTATATATCTGGAGCAAATTGACAGCCACCTTTGTTCTTCCTGAGTGATGCTTACAGGTTCGGACCTTTAGAGGTCACACAAATGAGAAAAACTTTGTGGGTCTCACAGTAAACGCTGAATACATTGCTTGTGGCAGTGAAACAAATGAAGTCTATGTTTATCATAAGGTTAGCTATATCAAAAATTAAACTTTATATTCTTTCTATTATATTCTTGTAAGGTAGAAACAAATGTTTTGGAATTTCACTTTGCAGGAAATTTGCAGACCCGTTACATGGCATAGATTTGGTTCACCTGAAATGGATGATGCGGATGAGGATGCAGGAACTTATTTTATCAGTGCAGTCTGCTGGAAGAGTGATAGTCCGACAATGCTAACTGCAAATAGTCAGGGTACAATCAAAGTCTTAGTTCTTGCAGCTTGAGTAAATAATAGAGAAAAATTGTAATATAAGCAAAGGAAAGTAATCTACTATTATTCGTGGTCCTGAGTCTATTAAAGGGTTGTTAATTGTAGATAACAGTAGAGTTAGAGGTCAAACTTGCAGTTTTAGAGGCTGTGGCTATGTTATATCTTCCTATTACTTGACAGAGGAATGTTTCAGATCAAGGTGTTATTTAGATATTGGTTATTGTATACAAGATTCCATTATAAAGAAAGATGAAATTGTTGCTGGACAAGCCTACTCCCTATGGGTGGATATACCTAAAGAGTAGTGTTGATATTTGTTGCTGATCCTCATCAGAAAGCGTGAGTCATGTCTATGCCAGTGTTTTAGCCATATTTGGACTCTTGAAAATGGCAAACTCCTAATGGAGCGTTAGCACCTAACTCTTTGGTGTAATGGTCGTTACAATAAAGTAGAAACCTGAAACTTAAAATTGAATGGTGATGAATCATGCAATGCTAATCTACCACTCCAAGGAAGTTTGAGTACAGAACGACATGCATGTTAATTATAAGTTAGGGTAAAAGAACCTAAAAAAAGCAACTTATGAGCTGGTTAGTCGAACCATGGACGTATACAATGCAAGCAAATGAAACAAACATGTATATGTTGAGCAAGTTTTATGTCTAATAAGACCTTATTGTAAGTATATGGATTGTATCTTGTAGTATAAAAGGTTATCATTCCCGTGAGAATTATGTAAGATTAACAATTTGAACCTAACTTTGTCAAAAATATTCAGAATGTGATTTAAATAAAAATAAATAACAGAAATTGAAACAAATAATAAAACAAAGCAAATAATTCAAATAATAAGTGAACTTGCAATTAAATTTAGGGTTGTGATCAAAATTGAATACTTATGATTTATTCTTTAATTATTTTGTTTTCTTTACTATTGTTGATCTAATTATGTGTTTGATTTTAGATTTCCTAAGGTATTGATTACTCTCTCTCTAGATTTAATCAATTAAACCTAATTGAATTGAAAATTTCCGGATTTGCAACCTCTCAATTCACAAAACTTTCCCTAATATTTTTAATTAAATCTGAATCTATCTATTAGATAATTAATTTCTGAAATAAGATCTCTCTTCGAATGATTATTAACTTGATAATTGAGGGTCTATTAAACTACCAACTCTTGTTGTACAATCTAACAATAATTATTTTTGGCTCACTCTCTCGATTTATTGTCAATTTTAAGCATAAACAATTATCACAAACATCCACTATGTATTGAAATCAACAATAATTGAAGTCTCAAAATAAATCCAGAAAAAATTCTAATATGACCCAAGCTTGTGTGGTTGTTGTCTTGATTAATCTTTTTTCCTAATTCATAATGCGACTGTCCAATTAAATATAGTGTTGGACCCCGAAATTCTTCTTGACGAATTAAGCATGATTTCAATTTATTTTTGAAGTTTTGAAGGATAAATTGTTTTGGTTGGATTTTGATTAAGCATGATTTACATGAATTATGAGATTTGATAGATTGATTTTTGGAGCTCAATAATTGTGTCAAGGGTAGTAG
>JAOQMQ010000009.1:3771071-3783673 GCA_027563845.1 Erythroxylum subrotundum | reverse complement strand
GAATATGATTGATTACTTGCTTTGCACATAAAATGTCTGAAATGACTTTGTTTTGCTTTAAAACTGTTGAGTCCTAGCTGTGGGTAAATAGGCATGCCTAGAAGCAGCTGCTTCTGTAACACTTCGATGTCTTCTGTTATAGACTCTTCGGTGTCGAGACTTCGGTCTCTTCTATGACACTTCGGTGTCAAGACTTTGGTCTCTTCTGTGACACTTTGGTGTCGAGACTTCGGTCTCTTCTATATAAGTCCTGTTACCCGCTTCTGTAAATGGATTTAGCAATCATCTGGTTTTTTATTATGATATCTGTTTGATTCTAACATAAGCTAAATTATGTTTTGATTATGAAGGGTTTGTAACCTCCTATATTATGCAGTTCTGTTAATTATAAAATATGTTCTGAAATACATTATGTCTGGTTTATTGTTAAAGAAATCATTTAATGTAGATTAGTTATTACTCACTAAGCTATATGCTTAGCACGGTGGATTTGCCCCGTGTAGGTTATGAGCGACGTTTATAAAGACTGAGACAAGACAACCGCAATGGCCAATGAAGTCTGAATGTTGTTTTGAAAATAATGTAATTATTTTTTTTGGTTTGACTTTTAGGCTTGTATCTGATATGTATATGTGGATTTGTTTGTAAGTTTGTAACAACGATATTTCAGTTTGGTTTGGATTTTTTAGCGAGTTTGTGCTATGTACTATGTAATTTAATGTATGTTTACTTGAATTATTTATTGGAAGTTTTCGTATGCTTTGATTTGTTGTACTGTTTTGTGTAGCATTCTTATATCCTTTCAGGAGGTATATGGGTGTTACACGAAAGCTCCACCGCACCAAATGAACCTTTCTCAAGAAAATCTTTTTTGATGTGGAAGATTAGTCAAAACTGCGACCATAGAGCATACTCAGAATTTTCAACAAAAAAAACGCAACCTTGGCTCTGATACCAATTGTTGGAAATTTAGACCTCCCAAACTCACAACTAAGGATATTTGATAGACAAAAAATATCAGAAAATAACAACATAAGAGAATTTACGTGGAAACTCCTAAATCGGAGAAAAACTACGGGCACCGAGAAGAAAATCCACTATGTGAAAAATTCTTACAATCACACAATGTTTTCTCTTACCCACTCCCCCAATACACCAACACACCTACAAAGAAATACCCAAGACAAACTCTCCAACTCTCACCTCAAAAGAGGGATTTAACTAGAGTCAAATTTGTCATACAAGTCTTTGACTTTGTATTGGTGTATTAACTAAGGAAGTGGCAACCTCCTTATATAGGCAAGATGTTGGGACTTGGTCTCAGAATCGGACCCCAATAAAAAAAAAAGAACAAAATGAAGTGAAAACGAAGGAACGGAAACCAAATGGAAAGAGATCGGAAACAAAAGCGAATTACAAATCGGAAGCAAATCGAACACGAAGCAATTCAAAGGATCAAAAGCACATCGATTTTCGAAAAACGAAACACATGATCGAATCGGATCAAAACGGAAGCGAACCGGAAAAACGAAAACAAATCAAAAGCAAACGTATCGAAAGCAAATCGAATTCGAATCGAACTGAAACGAATCTCCGACATCCGTGAACAAATATCTTAGCAAAGCGTCGCGTTGGATACCCTAAGACATAACCAATCCGAATCCGATACAAATTTTTTTCTTTCTTTTTCATTCTAATCATTCTTATTCAATCTCATACAAATCAAAACCATATAATTTCCCCACTGGGAGAATTTATCCTCAATCAAAACTCAATTCATATTATTCTTCTTACTCATGCAATACCTCCAAATCATCTATAACAAAACTTGTTCTTATTCTTATTCTCATTCAACCATTAGCTAACCCAAAAATTTAGGCAGCATAACAGCTGCATTCTAACAAACCCAAACCTGCAAAGGGTTTCAAATACACTTCTAAGTCCCATTCAACCACAACAAACATCATCGGACCTCCTGTCCGGAATCCATATCACATTCTATCACAATCTATCATATCCAAGTCAGAACATATCTCAAATCAACATACAATTTCATAAATCAATCCAAAACCCAACTAATCATATTCATATCCAATCACAATTCATGTTCCATAATCATACCCAAATTTTATAACTCAATTCAATACACAAAAACCATTATTCATACACATTATGAATTTATGCTTACTAACAATCTTAATGGCATTCCAAGCCATATACAGCTCAATACTAAAAGCCTAAATATTCAAAACACGAAATAAGCAGAATTGAACCATATCTTCATTTTCTTTCATCCGATCTCCTGCTCGATACTTGGAGATGGGTGAAAGGGGGGTGAGCTTACGCTTAGTGGGTAACAGTTTATAACAAATAATAAGCAAAACCTTTGAAACCTTTTTTATTTTCTGGTCTTAGAAAACATTTCTTTGAAATTCGTTAAGCGCATTTTCAGAAAGTTCTTTTCTTACTGTAGTCGAAGTCGTAATTTGCAAAACGTTTGATTTTTAGGCTTTCAGCCACAAACCCATAGGTCACAAAATATGAATGCATCAACTTGACAATACATAGATGCAATGGTAATTCACATATGCAATGCACACAAAAATGGCTCGAGAGTTCCATAAACGAAACAGATAAACCGAAGTTTATCGTAAACAAAACGAGTCCGATTTTTCAGGATCTCGTGGCCCAAACGGGCAGCCGTGATAAGGCTAGGGGTCAACGTGCACGTAACTAATGAAACAGGTTCTCTCTTGCCCAATCACAATAAATCTATGCTCAAAATCATTTATCGAATGATCTTTTCCGAATATACAAAATGCCATAAAATCTTTCAAGGCATAACATACAATGTATTTTGAAATTCATCAAAAGTTCATGTATCGAATCAAAAATGAATTTTCAATTCATTCATAGCAATAAATGCAACATCTACAATGCAAATTGAATTTAGAAAATCTCTTTGTTTAAAGAAAGCAGTAGTGGCTTATAAATTCTATTATAAACAGGTACCCACCTCGATTCCATGCTAGAAACTTGATTAAAACTTCAATTCACCACTGCCTTTCTTCTTTCCTCCAATTTAGAATTTCCTAAACCAATTTCATCCAAATTCAACATCACAAAAGGTAAAATCTTCAAAATTAACTTAAGAAATCACAAACTCATCATATTCCAAGCCATCTAAATCAAACACTTCCAAAATTCCCAAATCCTAAAAATTGGGCATAAACCCTAACTCACATTAATTCAAAATTAATCATCAATCATAGCATAATCTTTTCAATTAACCTTAGAAATCTTAAATCCATAACCTTTCCAAGCTATCTAAACCAATAAACTCATCAAAAGATTCAAAATCAAAACTTTCTCTCTCTTACCTTTTTCTCCTCCATTTTCGTATTTATTGGACTCCATAGGAAGCTATCATCTTCTTGCTTCCTTTCCCTCTTGAAAAGCATCAAAATCCCTCAAGAATCTTGTAGAAAAATTGCAGCCTTCATCTTCTTTCTTCTTCTCTTCGGTTTTTTTTCTCCACCGACAAGCTTTCTCTCTTCTCTCCTCTTTGTTCTTTCTTTCTTTATTTTGCTCAATTTCATGAATCTGCTGCTTCCTTTGAGTTTAAAACGACAGCAGCCCAAGCCTTTCATTAATTGAGTGGGGGAAAGACCAATATGCCCCTTCTTATTAGCCTTGAAACATAAGAACTTAAGTGGACTTCCAAATCTGCCCTCCATGCATTCTTGAAAAACTGACATTTTTCATCTTGATTTTGGCCAGGTAAATGACATAATTTGGTGACACTTCCTTCTAGAGAAATGTTCCTCTATGTCTTACGTTTCCAACGACACTAAAAACGCTCAAATCGGTTCAGAAACGAAGGAGTTATGGCTAAAATACCCATTCAGCTCGTACAAATCCGAGACTAAACATTAACCCAACTTCGACTCAACAATTAACAACCTTAGGGACTAAATTGAAACTCGATCCCTTCATATGACTTGTAGCCCCATGTCTCTAGTTTAATTTTCAATAAGAATCAACTCAATTAGAGATCTATAGCTCCAGATATCACCAAAATACCGAACGGTATTCAGACTTTTACAATCGATTAGCTCACTTTGATCTAATCAATCATTTACAATTTAATCTCAAAAATCATCAATATTCATGGAAAGATAGAAAAATGTCTTAGAAATCCAACGCTTCAAAAATCAGGTCGATCGGAGCTCGGACGAAGAAGTTATGGCCAAAATAATAGAGGGAGGTCGAATCAGGAGAAATGGCCGAGTAGAAATGGCCGAGCGGCAATAGCCGAACGAAAATGGTCGAGTGGCAATGGCCGAGCGAAAATGGCCGAACGGAAATGGTCGAGCGGAAATGGCCGAGCGACAATGGCCGAACGAAAATGGTCGAGCGGCAATGGCCAAACGATAATGGCCGAATGAAAATGACCGAGCGGCAATGGCCGAACAAAATGGCCGAGCAAAAATGACCGAACGATAATGGCCGAACAAAAATGGCCGAGTGGCAATGGCCGAATGACCGAGGCCGAGCGGGCGAGCGCCTAAGCCGACTTCCAAACTTCTAACCCTTATATCTTTTGACTCAGAACTCCAAATTTGACAAACTTGGTGTCTATGGAAAGGGAAAAGACAGATCTACAATTTTCATGAAGGACTTAACAACAAATTCGGTCTTTAAATGGGTCATAATGTCCATACAAAGGGGCTAGTCGATCAGCCTCACACTAAACAACATCCGAACTTTCAAAACTCATAACTTTCTACTCCCTTGTCCGAAAATTTCGTGCTTTATACTCATGGAAAGATAAAAACAAGCTCTACAATATTTATGAAGAACTCACAAACCAATTCAGCCTCTAGCTAAGTCAATTTTTGATCAAAGTTTCTGCCCTGATAACAATCACCCAAACAATATCCAAACTTCAAAATTTCCTATCTTCCACTTCTCACAACCAAAAATAACATATAATACACCATTTTAAAGCTATTCAAATTCTATACAACTTTCATATAGCCCACTTAATCCAATTTATACCACATCAGTCCAGAATTTTCCTCCAAAACACAGTACACACAAATCTATACTTAAAATTATTTTCCAAAAACAAAGCAATATAACCTTAACTTCGAAAGATCATAACTTTCAATCCCGTTATCGAAATATATCAAACTCTATGGCGACAGAAAGCTTTCACCAGACACTACAAGTTTCATGAAGATCATATTCTCCAATTCCGCCTAAATCAAAAGTTAACTATTCATCCCCAAAAAGTCAAACTTTCTTAATTCTCTAAAATTTCACACTTTTTCTCTTTATTTCTTGGTTTTTAACTTCCATTTCAAGCATCTCAATCATCTCATTCACTTAAACTATCATGAACCATACAAAATTACTCAAATCTCAAAGTCATCAAAACCCATCAATTTCTTTCCTCATTAACTTTCTTAACGCACAAATTCATCTATAACACAATACATTTACAAAAACACTCATTCAATTTCATTTTAATATTTCTAATTTTCACCACTAATTTCTCATTTAATAAATCAAATTTTCAAGAAAAAAGGTCAGGGTCCAACACAAGAGCCTTGCCCCAATTGTTGTCCCTAACCAATATGCGACAACAAAGGAGCCAAACTCAACATAGTGAACTTTCTTCATAATCAATATTGCTTCTCCAAGAGGGATCATGCTACTTTTTTAGACATGAAGACGACTGTACCTGCCAAGTCTGGCAAAACCATAAGTGGAGGCAACTATATTGTCACTGTTGGACTTGGCACGCTAACGAAGCAATACTCACTCATATTCGAGACCGTAAGTAGCATAGCTTGGACTCAGTGCGAGCCATGCTTAGGATACTATTATCCACAATAGGAGCCAAAGTTAGATCTAACCAAGTCCACTTTATACAAAAATGTTACATGTTCTTCACCTTCATATAGTTTAATCACTGAGTCACATACGTACTTGCTTGTCCAGTTGTTTGACTTTTCTGCTAATGTAAATTGACTTGAAGAAAATCACTAGCAGATTGATGTTTTATATGAAAATTTTGGACATCCTCATCTGAAATTGCATACTAGTGTTTGAAACTTACGTCCAAATGATTTGTGTACTTGTTCTACAAGCAATGGCGAGAGGAGCTGCTCTTCTCCAACGTGCCTCTACCGAGTCTGTTATGGAGATCAGAGCTTCACTGTTGGATTTTTGGCTACAAAAAAGCTGACCATTTCATCCTCGGACATGATTGATAACTTTGTGTTCGGCTGCGGCCAAAACAACCGTGGCCTTTTTCGAGGATTCGCTGGCTTGCTGGGACTTGGTCCCTCCAAAACATCCTTCGTCGGACAAACTGCGACCAAATACAAACAGCTTTTCTTTCACTGCTTAGCATCATCACCAAGCTTAACTGGCTTCCTCAATTTCGGTGGCCAAGTCTCGAGCACTACAAAATTCACTCCTTTGTCGACTCTTAGTCAAAGATACTCTCTTTACTTTCTGGACATCACCGGAATCATTTTCGGCGGTCAGCTACTTCCAGTAGATTAATCTGTTTACTCGAATGCCAAGACGGTCATCAACTCGGGTACAGTCATTTCAAGGTTGCCACCATCTGTGTACTCAAAGCTTAACTCGGCATTTCAATCACTAATGACCAAGTATCCTAAACACTGGTTATAGGTCGGTGTATGTACCCAAGATTGTTGATTTGTGTTGTTTCATGCAGCCAGCCATGTTAAAGTTTGTGGAGGAACTTGCACAATCCGTGAGAGTGAAGAAGAGAAGTAAAATGAAGAACAGAATTTCAGTATTTAAAAGGAAGCTAGAGATGACGGTTTTGAGAGCAATTCAGAGATGCTTGGATTCAAAAACAAGAGTCCGAATGATTGAAAGCCATAATAAGAATAATGAGCAAAGCAAGACAAGCAAGAAGGATGAAGCTACATACAAAGAAAGCCAAGAAAATGAAAAATCTGAAGATATGTAGCAAGAGCAGCAGAAACCTGGAGTAGAGTAATTGAAGTCTGAAGAAAATTTCTGAAGCAAAAAAACCTGAAGCAATTATGAAGTCCTACAAGTTAGAAAATTGAGGAATTTAAAGTTAAAGCAACAATTGGCATTGAAGAAATGAAGTCGAGCATCAGCTTTTTGGTTCCATAGTTTTCAAGCATCTTTTGTTTTCTTAACTTTTGCATCTTATATTAGTAGGGAATCACAATGTCAATTTCTGTTGGTATATGAACCAACAACTTTACTTTTGTTCCAACTGAACCAATGAGAGGATGAAACTTGTCAAGATCCTACTCATTAGTTGTTTTTCCTTTTCATTTTGGACCATTGATGTAAAATAAGCAAGGATGGTGTGAAGAGCTAACTTGAAAAGCTCAAAAACAACACTTATGAAATCAATGGAACAGTAACAGCATTTTATGGAAAACTTCATCTTCGTCTTTTCATTTTTTTTTAAATTTCATCTTGCTATTACCATTGATTCAGAGTTATTGTGAATGTGTGTATGCATAGAGAGCTAAATTGTAAGTTTCTTTGAGTGGAAAAGAAGTAGATTTGAAAGTGCAAAATTCTATTTCTAAAACTTCATAGTTTCTATACATTCGGATTTTAAAAACATTGTTTTTAATTCCTCGAACACTGAGATACATACATTGCTACCATAAATTGCCATTTTCAGAAAGTACATTCAGTCTATAGAATGAAAATGTTGGTCATCTTCAAAGCCTTCATTCATTGAGGGTGAGGCATTTTAGATCAGAAGTTGTTACTGAAGAGTGCAGACTCAAGTCATCTTCAAGCTTGTGGTATTGAAGTTCTGTTTCTGCTGGTTTTTTTAAATTTAGGAATTGCTGCTGGAGATTCTGATCCATATTCAAGCTTCAGTCTTAAGTAGTTTGGAAGGATCTGTTTAAGTTAGCTCATCCTGCTGAAGTTCTAAAAGTTCTGCTCTCCACTAAAGGTTCTGTTTTTGAGATTGGAGCTGCCCTGAAGTTCAGGACTTATTGAAGGTTCCAGAAGTCCAGCTCAACCATCCACAGTGGTATCAGAGCTACACAGTTCACTAACCTAGATTGGACTGAAACTATGTCAGGTACAAACTTTCCGATGATGAATATGCAAAGTATGCAAGCTAATACATCTGTTTTAACTGGAGAAAACTACAAAGCTTGGGCTCTTAGAGTTAAGGATTATCTTAGAATGTTTGAGTGTTGGGATATGGTGAGTGAAGGAGTGACTGAAGTTGAGGGTATAGCAGATTTAACAGAGCAACAACAAACAAGAATCAGACAGGAGACAGACAAGGACTTTAAAGCACTTGTTTTCTTGAGATCGGTGATGAGTGAGGCTATCTTGTTGAGACATGCAAGTTGCAAAAGTGCTAAAGAGTTATAGGAAACATTGAAGCTTGAATATGTGGGCTCGGCTCAGTCATTAAGGTTGAAGAAGCAAGCTGTGATGAGAAGCTTTGAGAACTTTTCGATGAAGGATGAAGAAAATGTGGGAGCTGCAAAAACCAGATTCTTGAATTTGGTTCAACAACTGAAAGAGTTTGGAGAAAACACAAGTTCAGGCAGATTAGTGGACAAGTTCTTGAGCAGATTACCCTTGAGGTTTGAAGCAACCATTGCACCTATAGAATGGCAATTCACTAATGATCCGGATTCAATGACATTGGAGCAAGTATTCAATGTGTTAGGGATGCATGAAGAGCGGCATGGAGTTCGAAGGGAAGGAGAAGAATATGCTCTAAAAGCTGAAAGATTCAAAGTTCCTGAAAATCCACCCATTCTCACTCAAACCTCAAATTTAACTCAAAACCACCTTGACTCAAATGCTGTCCAACCTCAGATGCCTTCACATTTACAGAACCATCCTCTAAACACTCAAAATCCTTATCATACCTCATATCCTCAAAACTAGAATTACCACCAAAACCAAATGCAATATCAACTACATCCAGTATATCCTCAAACATCATTCCCTCATCAAATGCCTTACTTAAATCATCCCTAAAACTACCAACCTACCAACCAATATGCAGGGAATAGCTCAAACTGATTGCAAAGTGGATCCAAAAGTTCAAGGTGGGGAATGTTTCCAAGTTGCAAATTCTGTGGGAAGACAATCCATACTGCTGATGAATGTTTTTGGAATGAAAATGTGGATTGCATACATTGTAGGAAAAGAGGACATTCAAAGAGAGTGTGTTATGAGAAACGGTTGAATGAACAACAAAATCCTCAAAGTTGCCTCTTTGGTAAACCACCACCAATTCATCCTTTGCAAAAGCAAGCTACTTCATCAAGTCAATCAATTCCACCACAATCCTACTAAAATGCTCCAAAATAACCAATTTACCAAACTCACTATGTTGCAAATTCTGAAGCATCATATCCACCACAATTTGCTTCTCAGCCTTCATTGACACAATCTTATTCACCTCATCTACAAACAACACAACCATATGCATCCCAATCAGCCTATACTCACCAAATGCCATATCACTCGATCCATTCACAAACACTAAGCCAACAGTCACAAAATGCCTTCCCTATGCACACCTCATCATGTCAACAGCCATCAGAAATTAGTCCAAACATCCAAGCTAAAACATCAAACAATCAGCCTAGCTCATCTCAAACTAGCAAGACCAGTGATAGAAGAGAGTGTTTTTGTAGTGGAGGCTTGTCATAAAACTCGAAGTGATGAACCTGATGTAGAGATGTGCATAGTTGAAGCAAAAGAGGAGAAAGAAGGTGAATGGCTAGTGGACAGTGGATGTTCAAACCATATGACAAGAAGAAGAGGAGCATTTATGAAGAAAGACGCAAACATAAACACGGTAGCGAAGATTGGAAATGGTGAGATCATACCAGTATCTTGGAAGGGGGCTGTGGCACTAGGAACAAAAGCTGGAAATGCAATCCTTAATGATGTATATTACATTCCTAAACTTGATCAAAATTTGATTAGTGTTGGTCGGCTATTGGAGAGAAAGTATAAGGTGTATTTTGAAGATGAAATGCGTAGGATATTCAATGAGCAAGGTGAACTAGTGCATAAGGTCCCGATGGTTAATAGAGTTTTCAAGATTAAAATGCAAGAAGTGGATGGAGCTTTTGCTGCTCTCTCGTTGACAGAGATGACTCAACTATGGCATCGAAGATATGGACATGCAAACTTGGATTATGTTATTGAGATGCAAAAGAAAGGTTTGGTCCATGGTATACCACAATTAAGCAACAAGTTGAAATCCGTATGTGAGGCTTGTGCAAAAGGCAAGAGCCATGTATTACCATACCCAACAAGTGATTGGAGAGCTACAGAGAAATTGCAATTGGTACACACTGATGTTAGTGGACTAGTGGAGACACCATCTGTTGGAGGAAGTAGGTATTATATGGAGTTCATCGACGATGTGTCAAGATATACATGGATTTACTTCATAAAGAGAAAAGATCAAGTGTTTCGCATGTTCAAAGTATGGAGGGCTGAGGCTGAAGGCCAATGTGGAAATAAATTGAGATGCTTGAGAAGTGATAGAGGAGGGGAATACATTTCAAATGAGATGAAGAACTACTTCGAAAAGGAAGGAATTTTCCATCAGTTTTCAGTTGTTTATTCACCCCAGCATAATGGAATTTGAAAGAGGAAGAATAGATCAATTGTGGAGATGGCCAAGGCAATGATGTTTGGGATGAAGGTTCTAAAGAATTTTTGGCCTGAAGCATGCTTCACTGCTGTTTATGTACAGAACAAATTGAAGACAAGAGCCTTGAAAGAGATGACACCATTTGAAGCTTGGTTTGGAGTTAAACCAAAGGTAAATCAGTTAAGGGTATTCGGATGTGTTGCCTACATGTACATTCCTGAACCAAAAAGGACAAAGTTGGATGAGAAAGCAATGAAAGGAGTAATGATGGGATATAGTTTGGAATCCAAAGGGTGTAGAATATACAATCCAGAAACTAAGAAGATGTTTACGTCTAGAGATGTAAAATTTGATGAAAATGAAGGATGAAAATGGGATGAGCATTCAGTGAAGAAGTCAGGAGGAGTTAGAATTGAAATATCAATGAATGAACCACTTGTTCAAGAAGTTGCAAGAGAAGAACCACATGATGAAGTGATAGTTGCTGGAAATTTTGACAATCTCGAAGAGGAAAGGAATTAAAGAGATGATGAACTGATAGCAGCTGGAAATTCCAATAATTCTGAAGAGGAAAGGAACCAAGAGGAGACATCACCTAGCTCAGGAAGTGATGACTCAAGCTCAGAAATTCAGGAGGAGGATACAAGCTCGAATAGTGCCCACAAAACAAGAGATCTAGCCTCAATTTATAATGAAACTAACCCCATTTTTGATTTCAGGTACAATGTGGTAGATGAAGAACAAGATGATGCTTACATAATGTTTGAATATGGTATGTCTGCTGGAGCTGAACCGAAGACATACAACCAAGCAATTAAACAAGGTGTTTGGCAAGGACCAATGGATGAACAAATAAGAGCAATAGAGGAAAATGGCACTTGGCTGCTGATGGATTTACATTTACCAGAAACTAAAGTAATGGATTCAAAGTGGATTTACAAAACCAAGCTCAATACGGATGGATCAATCAACAAGCATAAAACTAGATTAGTTGTGAAGGGATACAAACAAGAGTATGGAGTGGATTACACTGAAACTTATGCTCTAGTAGCTTGGCTTGACACCGTGAGATAGTTGTTGGCATTGGGAGCAAATAATGGATGGAAAGTGCATTAAATGGATGTGAAGAGTGCTTTTCTCAATGGAATGTTGGATGAAGATGTATACTTGAAGCAACCCGAAGGCTATGTGAAAGAAGGGCAAAAGCAGAAGGTTTACAAGCTGGGGAAGGCTGTTTATGGTTTGAAACAAGCTCCAAGTGCTTGGTATTTAAGAATTAATAGTTACTTGTTGCAAAATGGATTCATAAGAAGTAAAAGTAAGGCTACATTGTATGTGAAGGGAGATAGAGAACGAAAATTGATCTGCTCACTTTATGTAGATGATTTGCTTATAATTGGAACTAAGGAGAAGCTTGTAGAGGATTTCAAGGAGTTGATGAGGTCTGAATTCGAAATGACAAACCTAGGGGAGATGAGTTACTTCCTAGGATTGAAGATTGATCAAAGGAAGGATGGGATATTTATTCATCAAAGGAAATATGCAGAAGAGTTAATTGAGAAGTTCAACTTGAAAGATAGCAGTGGCATGTCAACTCCCATGGAACATCAGCTGAAGTTGGAGACCACAAAGTTGGGTGAGCAATTCAATGTGACTTATTATAGAAGTATGATTGGTTCCTTAATGTATTTGTGTGCTTCAAGACCTGATATTGCATGCTCTATCAACATATTGGCTGGTTTCAACCATAATCTATTGAGACAACATGCTTCGTATGCTAGAAGAATATTAAGATTGTTGGCCCCTGAATTTTTTTTATATTAAGCATAATTTGATTAATTGAAGGTTTAGATGAATTAAATTAAGTTGGCATAAATTAGTATGATAACTTAAATTAAGGTGGGTA
>JAOQMQ010000009.1:3758513-3768775 GCA_027563845.1 Erythroxylum subrotundum | reverse complement strand
AACACCTGATATAGTGAAATGGGCATAAGAGTTGAGTGTATTAACACTAAAGAGAAGTGAATTGTCAAAGGAGAGATGAATTGTCTTTGTGAGTACCACCTTGGAAAGGTGTGCTCAGATTTAGAGAAAGGATAAGTTAAGCTATATGAATTAGTATGTATGAAAATTATTGTGAGTTAGTGTTATTGGTGAATAATATGGGATATGTGAATAGGTTTTGAAATAATGACATGATCGACAGAGATCGATTGTCAGCATACGAAGTAAAATTTGGTGAGTAATTTGAAATATATCGATGAAATAGTCAAGATTGTGTGATAACTAAATCAGTTGTGGTCTTTGGAAAGAGAGTATTTGAGTGATGAAGTGTATGGGAAATGGAGAAGCATATAAGGAATTAATACCTCTACCGTATTGATCAATCAGATGAGAATTTCGAGAAAGAAATTTATTAAGGGGGAGAAATATAACATCCCGTCTCCATATTAAGGGTTAAGACCCGAGATTTCAGTACTTGTGAGCTCAAAGAGAAATTAAGACAATGCATTTTCTTGCTCATGCATCATGTTAATATATATGTGCATAACTACTGAAAGTTTTTGTATAAAAGTGGTACATGCATTCATTGGCAACTTCTAGGTATAAATAATATTAAATGTGATTTTATTGAAAATGAGGAGTAGAAGGAGTAGAAAGAGTGATATCGGTATGAGTTGTGATAGGAAATGATTTAGAAACAAGATAGGTAGTGATCTGAAAAATGTTCACTAAGTAGGCTTTAGTCTTTTAGCCATAACGTTTTCTCTAGTTGTCCAAATGAGATGATTCTTAATTTAGATTAAATTAGAAACGTATGGCTACATTTCTTATGAAGACATCAAATTTCAATTCTATCTCTAAGAATCTTAAAAAATTTCATGAAGTTAAGAATTGGGTGCAGTATGTTGGTGTATGAGTAGAAAAATTCGTCTTCGGACTTTAGGGGCAATTTTAGAATTTATATAAATGGATTTTGGCCAAGTTTCCTTCTAAAAAGTTGTAGATCATTCTTTTATCTTTCTAACGGTATATAGTATGAAAATTTTGGACATCGGAGTCAAAAGTTATGATTCTTATAAGTGGAGACGTTCTGGAGGCAAAAATGAGACGGAAGAAAATGAGACGATAGAAAATGAGACGGAAGAAAATGAGAAGGAAGAAAATGAGACGATAGAAATGAGACGGAAGAAAATGAGATTATAGAAATGAGACGGAAGAAAATGAGACGATAGAAAATGAGACGGAAGAAAATGAGATGATAGAAAGTGAGACAATAGAAAGTAAGACGATGAAAAAGTGAGACGATACAGAAGTAAGACAATAGAATTGGCCTTTGAGTTCTTCATGAAAGTTGTAGACATCGAAGTCCTCTTTCCAATGGTCCAAAAATGAAGCCAATCCAACATCTGTAGTAAAAGTTATAGCATTCACACCGAGACATGTACATTACAAGTGAAGACATAAACGTGTTGGAGTCTTTAATGACCTGATTCTTGAACCATTGGATTCGTAAGATTTTGCTCTACATCTCACCAAAAATTGATGCTATCTGAAATGTATGGAGAGAGATTAAGTGAAAAGAGTGAGACGGGTACAGTGAGTGTGTTCTGCAATCATATGAACTGGTGTTATCTCACTGAACATACTTCAGTATTTTGATGTTTTCTGGATCAGTAGAGGTCTAAATGAGATAATTTTTGATTTATGGTAAACTAGAGACATGGAGCTACAAATGGTATGAAGAACTTGGAATCTAATGCAGCTTCTAAGATGTTTAAATTCCCGATGGAAGTTGTGCATAGTATACTATTTTGGACAAGAGAAGTCTAAAACTGTTTGAATTATATATTTTGAACCATTGAACCAAATGAAATGATTTCGGTGGCATTAGAAACTTAAGACAATGGGGGATATTAATGACAGAGTTGAGAACTGCCATGCAAACTCATGAACTCTGGTCAGATTGGGGATATTAATGACAGAGTTGAGAACTGCCATGCAAATCTTATTCACATTTAGGACCAACTGAGATTATTACCTAGATCTCCCATTTTACTAGCTCGGGAATCAGAGGCTATTAGTGAGTTATATAGAGCTTTAGAGGGTCAGGAATCTTTCTATAGACAATCCTCTAGGATCAAATGGCTTAAAGAAGGGGACCGAAACACTAAATTCTTTCATAATTCTCTCTTTGCCAATAGAAACAGAAATTCCATACACTCTCTAGTGGGAAATGGGAATAGGATAGTGGGGCTTACAGAAATTCAAGATCACTTCCTTGATTACTTCAAAGGCTCTATAGGGGCTAAAAACACTCTTCACTCTTACAAAGAATTTCTGGCACATCTTTTTCCCAACCCTTTATCTAAAATTCATTCCAATGTTGTTATTGCTGAAGTTTCACCTCAAGAAATTAGATAGGCATTTCACTCTATCAATCCCAATAAGGCCCCTGGCCCAGACGACTTTACTGGTAGGAGGGGGGGGGGGGAGTTACTAAAGATATTCAAAATTTTTCCTTCATGGTAAACTCCTCAAAGAGCTCAATTCCACATTCATCTCCCTCATTCCCAAAAAAAACCTCACCCCTCTACAGTTTTAGACTATAGGCCAATATCTTGTTGCAAAATGCTCTATAAGGTGATTGTTAAAATTTTAGAAAATAGGCTCAGAGAAATCCTCCCCCTTATAGTAAGTCCCAATCAAAGTGCCTTTATCAAGAATCGCAGAATAGGGGATGATATCCTGTTGGCTCAAGAGATCTTTAAGAACTATCACATTTCAAATAATTAGAAGCGATGTGCTTTTAAAGTGGATCTCCAAAAAGTCTATGACTCTATCCGTTGGGATTTCCTACTTAACACCTAGAAGTTGTAGGCTTTCCTCTGAGGTTCATTGAGTGCGTAAAAGAATGTATAACCACTCCCTCTTATTCTATTTTGGTTAATGGTTCCCTTACTAGATTTTTTAAAGGTAAGTCTGGATTAAGACAGGGAGACCCCTTATCGCCTTTCCTCTTTATTATTTGTATGGAAGTTTTCTCTAGAAATTTGAAAGTCAATACAGAAAATACTCCTTTGTTCAAATACCATTGGAGATGTCAAGGTCTCAAACCCAACCATCTATTGTTTGCTGACAATCTCGTAATGTTTTGTCATGCGAATTTGTTATCTGCTTAGACCTTGCTTGATTCCTTGTGTACCTTCTCTATGTTTTCTGGCATGGATATGAATGCTTCCAAAAGTCAGTTTTTTTTATCCCTAAATGTAAACTATCTAAATCATAGAATGAAACTTGTTTCAGGACTTCAGCAAGGTTCTCTCCCTATTCGGTATTTAGGAGTTCCTCTTATTACAGGTCATCTGTCTCAGAGGGATTGCCTCTCTCTTTTAGACAGAATAGAAAATAGGATCAATAGGTGGACTCACAAAAGTCTTTCTTATGCTGGGAGAATCCAATTGGTAATTTCCACCCTCTCTTCTTTCCAAGTCTAATGGTCAACACATTTCATACTTCCCTCCTTCATCTTTAAGGACATTGAGACCAAGCTTAGGAATTTTCTGTGGGTTGGGAAGGTAGATTCAAATTCTTATGCTAAGGTTAAGTGGAGTGACATTTGTACATAAAAAAGGAGGGGGGGGGGGGGGAGGGCTTAGGAATAAAACATTTGACTACATAAAATCAGGTCCTATTAGGAAAACAATTCTGGAATTTGCTTGCCGATAGTGAAGCCCTGTGGGTTAAGTGGGTGCATACAATCATTTTGAGAAGGAAAAACTTCTGGAGTGCTCAACCTAATTATAATAGTTCTTGGAGTTGGAGAAAGATAGTGTATATGAGGGACAAAATGTGGCACCAATTCAGATTTAGGATTGGAAATGGTATATCTACTCTTTTCTGTCAGGATCCCTGGCACCTGAGAGGAATCCTGAGAACATTTTCTATACCGAGAGAGATCAATGGATCAAAGCTTCCGATGAGAGCAAGAGTTTCTGAAGTCATCCTTAATGATGAATGGAGATGGCATAAGGTATCCATGGACTTCATCAGGACCCTTGAAACACCTCGGTACATCCCAAATAGTTCCCAACCTAATTATCTGGAATAGATAGCTTGCCCCACAAAAAAGTATACTAATGTTTCAGTCTATAAATTCTTGTGACCCCCCTTACAGGAAGTCCCTTGGCACAAGCTAGTATGGTCTAAACATAGTAGACCTTAGTGCTCCTTTATCCTATGACTTGCCTTCCTTCAAAAGTTGCAAACTCGGGACAAACTGTCCTACGCTCATACTCCTAACTACTATTCCTTGTGCATATCAGTAAATGAAACCATTGAGCACTTATTTTTTGAATGCACCTTCTCTAAAACCATTTGGGACCACTGCCTCTCACATTTTAATTTACACTTCCTTAATCAGCCAAACCTTTCAGCTATTCTTTCTTGGTTTAATTCTGCTTCCAATAATAGGATTTCTGTCCTTAATCATTTCCCACTCCTGCTATCTACTACTGTTTACTATATTTGGACTGAACGAAATGCAAGAACCTTTAAGGATGAAGTCAAGGATGTAAGGAGTGTGTATCTTGGAGTAATCTCCCAAGATCGGGAACTTCTCAGCTCAAACACAGAAAGGAGGTAATTATATTAATTTCTTATTTCTTCGCTACCTTTTACGCAGGATGATAGATCAAAATATCCTTGGCCAATAGCATGTGTGACCCCATCTGAAGATTGGACAGGGCTTAGTTAGCGATCCAACTTCCTAAGTTGGCAATCCAACTTCCTTTAGGCTCTAAAGAGACAAAGAGGCACAACAAAGATCACACTGAAGGAATTGGTAGGACTGAACCTTTTAGGCAAAACAAAGAAAAATTGCAAGGATTACTCAACTTCCATAGTGGCAGCCCATCACCTATGAGGTAACACAAGAAGCACCTTCAGTCATTGTTTCTTGTTTCCTCTGCCTAAACTGACGGGAAGGTTTCACTCCTATCTTTGCAAGGGAAGTTCAAGTTCAGATTTTGAATTCAGCTTTTACATTATTGTGTTGCATCAACCGGGTTTGAAATTTTGTTTAGCTGAGAAAAATTTAATTATGGTAATTTGCGTCTTCTGTGTGACTTTGGTTAGAGTATAGGAGATCTGATTTGTTACTAGTGGAGGTAGGCAAGTAGCTTCCAAAAGTTATGGTTGTTGGTTCCCTTGAGTTTCACAGTCCTTGCTTTGAATAGGATAGTGGGATAGCTTCTTATGAATTAGCAGTTTGTGTCCTCAAAGGCACTGGTTGAGTGAACTATATTTGTACATATCTTTTGTTTTTTTTTATATAAATTCTTTTGAATTATCAAAAAAAGATAATTGATGCAGAATAGGACCTATATACAACACTAAGAATATGTCAAGCATAGAGAAAAAATTTGCTAATTAACATTAAGGTAAATATGTTAATTAATGATGGTAGATGGTATGATGGCCTTATTGAATCAAAGAGTATAATGTTGAGGAATTTACCAAACTAGAGGATACCTAATGAATATGTCTTTCTTTGGGATTCATCTAGCCGATTACTGATAGCTCATGTAAGGAATTCTTAAAGGAATGTGGCAGTGTGATAGATTAGTGAAGAGTGGTATAGAGTAAAAATGTCTCATTTTTTATATAGTTATTAGTAAAGCAAAAATTTGCTACCTTTGATAGAATTTGCTACCTGAATACTAACAACACGTGTTTTCTGTGTAAGGAAGCATCTAAATCACTAGAACACTTGTTCTTCAAGTGTAGAACAACATCAAAATCATAGAGAGAGGTCCTTGGATATTTCCATATATATATGTGTGTGTGTGTGTGTGTGTTTGGCCTTATGTGTATAACGTTCATAAGTTGGTTGTATAGGGATAAAAGCCTTTCCAAAGGGGATAAAGCAGTTGTTGAAGTGACATTTAGTTCTTGCATGTTCTTTATATGGAAATGAAAGAATTTTAGGAGTTTAAAAGGAATACATAATAGTGTGGATTGAACGAGAAATCATTGATTATGGAGTAGCATATAGTGTTTAAGAAAACAAAAGGATGTAAGGGCATTGAAACTCAATCATAGATGCTAAATGAAGCAACCCAATAAGGAAGAATTTTAAATGTGCAAACTCTTCAACATTCAATATTTCCACCGTGGCTACATGAAATAAGAGTTCTCTAAGATGATAAGTGGGTTGGTTGGTCAGTAACAAAGTTCAAGAGCTTAGAATCCTCAATAGTCTTAAATTATGTTGTGCGTTTTCCTTGATTAAATGATTTTCTTTTCCTTGATTAAATGATTTTCTTCTCCGTATAAATTAATCTCTCAAAAAGCTTAGTTTTAGATTATGCTTCTTGGGGTAACAAGATGAGTGTTTCTTCCTCTTATAAAACTTTCTATTGGTCCCTAGTCGCACCTAAAAGGGAGTCGATTAGGTGTATAAATTTTATGTATTTTTTAACTAATATACTCAATTAACAATAATTAATATAAATAAGGATGATAAAATTACTTAATATAAATTAATAAAAAAATTGAACAATTATTTAAAGAGAATAGGAAAGAAGGGATGCAAACTAATTTATAATTGTTCGACAAATAACTCTTGCTTACATCCATTCCCAAGGCTCTTTTTAGAATTCTACTAAAATTCTTCTTCTAAGGCGAATAATAACCTTTTGTAAAATCTTTCATGGCTAAGAAGATCCTTTTTACAATCTTCTTCTAAGGTGAAGAGGAACCTCAATCTCACTTACATCACTGTCTAAGTACAATAATATAATATTACAACTTAAGATACCTAAAATTATCACTTGATTGTTCCAAAGAGGCTCATATAAATATGTGACAATGGTGCTCGAATGATTGAAAAAAACTTACAAATTTGTTTAAAATACACCTAAATGCTTCTTGATAGTGAAACCAATGAGAAATAATCAATTTATAGTGTTTTAGGACCCTTAATAGTTATTCGAGCCAAGAAACAACCATTACAATAGCTATTTATAAATTACTAGTCAACTAATATGGTATATTGATTGAACAATGTGCATTGAATGCATATATTCACTAGTCGCTGAGAGACTAATTGACTAGTAGCCATATTAGTTGACTAATATGGCATATTGGTCAACTAATACATCAAATAATGTTACAACAAAGTCTTGCAACATCAAATTTAATATATGGAACCTATATTGGATTATCACTAACCTATATATGTTGGTGAATCCACCTAAAAACATAATTTTAACACTTAAAATGTTCAAACCTAATTTTTTTAATCCAATTATGGTTTAAATACTTTCCAAAATTTTCCCTAAAGTTTGTTTGAATGATCATAAGGATTTTATATTAAAACTAAAAGCTGCAATACCTCATGAAGAGTGGAAAGACTTGTGCAATAAAGTCAAATGAAAAATGTTTATAGGAAGTGAGCTTTCTGCAACATCAAATTAACAAGTTGAGATTATAATTAATAATACAAAATATAAAATGACTTTAATAAGCCTTAATCTTCTTTTATTCTTGATTTGATCTTGACTTCATCGATTGCAAACTTCAACTTCTTTTTATCAACTTCATAAACTATCTTGTTAAGTTAATGACTTAATTTGTTCTTATGTTGCTTTTCATTAAAATAATAAACTCATTAGTAGTAATTATATTTTTTATCATCAAAATATCAATTAAAACCTTCTTTGGTTCAATAATCTCTCTATTTTTATCATAAAAACTATTTGTGATATTAGAGAACAACAACAAAGTTAAGGACAACTAACTATTAAGATAACAATTATCTCCCCTTAATTCATACATGAAACATAATTCAATATTAAGAACAAAGGAGATATTCAATATCATATAAATATCGCTCTCCCTAAATTTCATAACTCCTTTTAAATCTAATATCAGTACTCCTTCCCCCCTTCCCTTTTGGAATCAATAAAAAATAATTATCCAAAAATGAATAATATGATATGTCACGTCAAGCTAACTTGGTTAAACTATCAAAGCAAATTTGATAGAGATTAGTAAGATTGTTCAGGAAAGAAAGCTAATTAATATTTAAAGAGTCTATATTTGAAAAAAAATCCCATTTGTGTCTAATTTCGAAAAAATTCCCAATTATATGTAATTATGAAAAAATTCGCAATTTTAGTAATGTACGTAACAATAAATCCAAGCTTTAACATAATTAGAGGATAAAATATATCGGCATAATTGCAACTTCCAATAATTAATTTCATAAAAGAATGCATAATTTTGAAATCCCTTAAATTTCAAAGAATAATAATATGAAAAGTAACAAAATACCATAATTAATCAAAACTAAAGATGTGTTCATATAATTGGACAGGAGAAAAATTGACTCCTTTTATAATTTTACTATGAAAGCATCAATTTGAAACGATAACTCTTAATAAAAATTTGAAAATCTCCAAGAATGACATAATTTCAATTTTATGCATTATAAAGAGATTTTTATGAATTAAAGGATGGTGTTTTTTTTTAAAGAGGATAGTAAATTATATAGGATTTTGGAAGATGTAAACAACCAAGATGAAAATAGAAGGAAAAAGCAGGAAAAGAACTTTAATCGTGAAAGCTAGTTGACCACATAGCTTCACTAGTCAACCAGTGTGTACTAAACCTTTTAGCCAACTAAGGTACAAACTTACTAGAATTAAAGTCGTTGAAGGGAAAAACTATATTGCTCATCCATTAAAGTACATTGGTAGACTAATAAAGGTAGGTGATCGAACAACATATGTAGCCAATCTTCTCACAAACTCATCGGAAAACTTTCTTAGGTGAGGAGGCAAAAGAAACAATTTCTTAAAAAATGATGACATTTGTCAATTACTCGAAAACATTATTTGGCTAATGTGCTTAGGTGATTGATTGTAGTAACAACAAAACTCTTTACAAACTCAGTGAAAAAGTAGAAAATATGATGTTTGTTTACACTAGTCAACCGTACTAGAATATTAGTCAACTAGTATTTTCTGAAAAGCTAGAAAATAGCCTCAAAACTCATATAAAAGTTTTAAAACACATAATCAATAAGTTCATTATCATGAATGAATTATTTATTTTATTATCGGTTGTATCTAATAATCTAATAGACATTATAACTTTTAAAGTTTGTATAACTTTTAAAGTTAGAAAGTCTGAATTCATAAATAACTAATTAAAATTTTTCAAAATATAACTTTAACTAAAATTACTTCATTTTAAATAATTAATCTATCAAATTAATTACTTAACATGTACTCCCTCCTATCCAAAATAAAAGTCGTTTTAGAGGGATTTTAATTATTCAAAATAAGTATCGTTTGTGACTTTTCATGCATGTTTATGATTTTTCTTCCAAAATTATCATTTAATTTCTTTCACATCTTAATTACACAGATTATATTTTCAAAGTACTTCAACATACAATTAATAAGGGTATATCAAACATTTCATTAATTTTCTTAATAAATATGCACTTTTATTTTAGATAGAAGGGAGTATTTTGTAAGATAAATAGGTGCGTCCAATAGATGCATCTAACAGTGCACCTAAAAGTAACAAATATCGTAATTAGCGAGTGTAAATTCTATAATAAGAGCATTGTTTTAGATGAAACGTGCTCAGAGAGAGGAAGCGTGATACGTTGATATTTTTATTTTATATTTAGTGGAAATTACGTTTTTAATACAAGATATTTTGATGTTTTTGATGGATTTATTTTCTCTCTGTTATTTTGGACAGTGAAGGAAGGTTTGCTGATTTGTCAGTTATTTGGGCTTATCCGGAATATTTTAAATGGAGTTCAAAATCATAGGAGCTGTTCTATCTTCTTGGAAGTCAAAAACAACCATCTGTTTTGAAAGTGGATGGGGGTCACTAGCGAGAATCAGGGGGAGGAGCTGAGGATTTTATCTCCTTATCATTTATTGGGTTGGGGAGATCCCTCTGTTTTGGGGAAAAAGAAACGTTCTTCTCTTTTATAAGGTAGGAGGGCTGTTGGTTTTGGGGATTCATCAGAAGCAGAGTTCATTTTTGTTAGTTGCAAAACAGCCATGAACGGCTAATTCTTTATTTCCAGCTTAAGGTCTAGTTGAAGTGTTGAGTTCTACAGAAGTGTTGTGAGATCTAAACATTCTTCTCCTTACTCATTTCAATTTTTCAATATTTATTTATTTCCTGCACTTATT
>JAOQMQ010000009.1:3734894-3754435 GCA_027563845.1 Erythroxylum subrotundum | reverse complement strand
AAGCAAAATTAAAGGCTTAGGTGTGTACAACACTTGTCTCAAATCTCTTGATTTTGCAAAGAAGGTACTCTTTTTTCGTTCACTCTTCTTTTCACTCAACTCTCCTTTTTCTATTGCACTTCCCTCTATTTTTTCCTCACTAGTGCAATCTCTCTCAATTGGGCCTTTATTTATATTTTTTTTGAATGGATTCTTTTCCTTTTCTTTTTTTCAAACTCTCGGTCTCCCTTTGTTTTTGTTCTTCCATGGCCTTTGCAGGCCTCATTTGATCCTCATGAACCTCCTTTAGTTTTAGAGGTGCCAAAACATAGGTTCGATCTCCCATCTTGAATTAATATCTATTTTCGATCTCCCATCTTGAATGAATATCTATTCTTGTAGCCATCATGGATCACTCGCCTATCATATTGCCAAGGCCTCCCCAACAATATGTAACCTGCCTGCATTGATACTGCATCACACAAAACCTCATTAGAATACCTCCTAATGGAGAATGCAACCTTCACTTGCTTGTGTACCTTTGCTTCTCCACATTCATTGAGCCATTGTAGCTTTATGGGCTAGGATGTTTAATAATAGGCAACCCCAACTTCTCTACCAAAATTGTACTAGCTACATTTGTACAACTCTCTCCATCAATTATCATACTACACATCTCACCATTGATTAAGCAATGTGTGTGGAAGATGTTTTCCCTTTGCTCATCTACTTCTACCTTCTCCTACACATTAAGAGCACGCCTAACCACAAGGGCTTTGGCTTGGACAGGTTCCTCTACCTCCACATCACTGCAATCCTCAAGCTCAGGCATTTCTTCTCCATCACTCTCCTGGGACTCAATTCCCCTATCATCTCTCAAAAGCATAACCTTTCTATTTGGGCATTATAAAGCAATATGACTAGATCTTAAACACTTAAAGCATTTAATATCTCGGTGCTTAGTAGATGCATTAACAGTATTTGGGTGAGAATTCGTACCTTTAGAGGTTGTCCCCTTGTCTTTGGACTTGTCCTTATAGTCATTGGACTTGTCCTTGCCCTTTTCTTCCTTCTTAGGCCACTTGGAACTCCAAGAACTTGAAGAACCAGAATTGTAAGCCTTGTTGGAGCTTTTACTCTTCAATTGCTTTTCAATTTTCTTGGCCATGTTGACCATTTCATCAAGCTTCACATAGGGATGCAACTCTACAATGTTCGCTATCTCCTTATTCAAACCAACAAGAAACCGAGCCATGGTGGTTTCCCTTTCTTCTTCAATATTAGCCCTTATCATAGTCATTTCCATCTCTTTGTGGTAGTCCTCAATGCTCTTAGTACCTTGTCTCAAAGTCTGGAGTTTTTGGTGCAACTCCCTGTAGTAGTAACTAGGCACAAAACGTCTCTTCATGATGGACTTCATCTGCTCCTATGTTTCAACAGGTCTATCTTTAGCCCTTCTTCTATTCAGAAGTAGTTGGTCCCACCAAACAATTGCATAGTCAGAGAATTCAGCTGCTGCCAACTTCACCTTCTTTTCTTCTGAGTGGTTGTGGCAAGCAAATATCATCTCTACTTTCCTTTCCCACTCCAAGTAGGCTTCTGTGTCATTCCTTCCTTGGAAAGATGGGATCTTCATTTTGATGCTTCCTATGTTTCTATCAACCCTCTCAACTTCTTCTTCATCTCTGCCCCTTTCAACTCTCCCCCTATGGCCTCCTCTATTTCGGCCTCTATCTCCTCTTCCTTCTCTTCCATAGTTTCGAACTTCATGCGACACCCCCTATCATCATCTTCTTCATAATCAACAACTTCTTCTTTATAGTAATGCACGGATAGAAATAATCAGCAACACAAATTAATTGGAAAGAACAAGTAAATCCTAACAAGAAATGAAATAAGAATAATTCTAGAAAAAAAGTAATGCACGGATAGAAATAAAATAGTATGCTAATACACGGATAGAAAAGACTTGTATGCAATGATTTTTGTTTATAATTGAACAATATGAATGAAAGATTGTCTAATTCAATGTAATGGAAGCAAACAAAGGCACAAACGAGAAAATAAACTAAGAATCAAAGAAAGACACTCAATATATTGTAAAACTCAACAAAAACCAAAGAGCTCAAAGAACAAATTTCAAATCTGCCCAAGGTTTAAAGTGGGTAACTCAACATGTTTTTAGCGGTTTTTTTTGCTACTATTTATTCCTTTTTTCTACTGCTCACGGTTTTTTTCGGCACTGTTCACGATTTTTTTTCCAGATACTGTTTACATTTTTTTTGTGCATTATTCACTTTTTTTCGGTACTGTTCACTTTTCGGTACTATTCACTTTTCGGTAATGTTCACGTTTTTTTTAAAGCAACAAATAAGAAAAAATACAATAAAGATACGTATGAGTTCAATAGAATTAAGACAAAACTCTGATACTAAGATGATACGGAAATCCCAAGAAAACAAGGTCCTTGAAACCCCTTAATCCTATTGAATGAAAACCCTAATTTTTTTTATTATAAGAACATGCTAGATCAAACCCCAAATCATAAGTTTGAGACTCAATCTCAAAGAAATCAGAAATCAATTTACGTTGTAAGTACTTACTTATTGATGCAAATCAATTTCTTGAAGTAACCATGAAGACATTCACGCCTCACTTGAAGAATTCAACTCTGAAATTCTATTAATCATCCAAATCTAGGTTACAAGGATATAATAAGGTATAAATACCCTTGACCAAGTCCTAACCCTAATAGGAATGGGTTTGCAAGCCCATTTAATAAAAACTAAGGTAATCCTAACAATTCTAGGAGTATCTAGCACATTGAATATAATTTGATCTAAGTCCTTTTAGGAATGATCTAAATACATTAAAACAAATAAGTCTCAAAATAGCCTAAACAAACAAAGCACATGCTACTAACTAAAAGAACAACCCATAAACAAGTTCTTGGGCCTAAAATAAGAGATAATAAATAATAAGCCAAAAATGCACCCCAAACAAGATTTGAGCTTGTTTTCCAAAATGGCTAAGTACTAGCCTCTTCTAACGCATCCTCTAACAAAGTAACAAGCTTGGGCGTGTCTTGGTGTTCCTTCATGGATGTTTCGACCTCCTCATGTACTTGCCTTGTGATTTGGGCTTGAATAAAAGCTTGCATTGCTTGTTTAAGCCTTGAAGTTTGTTGCACTGTAATGGGACCACTTGGCATATATAGCTTGTCAGGTTGACGTGTAAGGCGAGGAACTCCAATGCGAAGGTTGGCTGTATCATCCAGATGATACGGAAACTCCAAGAAAACAAGGTTCTTGAAACCCCCTAATCCTATTGAATCAAAACCCTAATCTTTCTATTCTAAGAACATGCTAGATCAAACTCCAAATCATAAGTTTGAGACTCAATCCCAAAGAAATCAAAAATCAATTTACGTTGCAAGTACTTACTTATTGATACAAATTAATTTCTTGAAGTAACCATGAAGACATTCACACCTCACTTGAAGAATTCAACTCTGAAATTTTATTAATCATCCAACTCTAAAATTTTATTAATCCAACTATTAATTCAACATTAAGGGGTGGAATTCTATTGCGAAGGCTGGTTGTATCAAAGGTGATGGTCAGTGGTTAGTAGATTGGGCTTTGAAGGGAATGCAAAAGCACACAACCAATAAACAAGTTCAGGAGAGAAAAACTATGGTTGGTCGAAAAATACATGTCAGTCACCGCAACTCCACTTTTGACGTCGATTACAACTCTGACAATGGCTTCGAAACTTTCAAGTTTAAGCTTCAACAAAAGGTCTCATTTTCCTTTCTTTGTGTGCTTTTTTTCCTTTGGATTTGCTTTATTGACGATCTTATGGGCTTGTGTAGATTCTTTGAGAGATGATGATAAACCTGTTTTGGATGGATCTCATTTCACTGATTGAATCAAGTTGCTTTCCATCAATGACAAGGGAGAACGTAGCGAGGAGCAAGAATCATATAGCTAGGATTTTTTACGCTGAGGAATTTGGTCGAATGCTACAGGTCGTTTATCGGTTTTCATAATTTCAACATTATTTTATTTTATTTTATTTTTAGTAATGTTATGTAATGTGTAGGGTTTGGTGTTTGACGCTGAGGAGGAGGCGCTGATGTTGTAGTAGTTTGCTGTTTAAGGCCGAATTTGACCTTATGTTACTTAAGTTTTGATGATAATACCAAATTATTAGTTTCTTATTGGGAAGAATGTTAGTACTTAAGAAACGTAGTTCGATGTTGAAGTTTGATTTAATGGTATGCTTTTTCTTTTCTGATGCAACATTGTGCCATTGTGTGGCCTTGGATGTTCAAGGACGATGTTATACATGGGGGGAAATGAGGCATGATTTGTTTAGCCAAGAATCCATGTACATGCTTTTGTTATTCTAAACTATTAATGTTAACTCATGAAGCTTTTATTATGTGTACAGAAGGGTCAACTAGGTCAAGGAGATGCAATTCAGCGGGAGGCGTACGGTTATTTCTAAACTTTCCAAGTAAGCTGGTAAAGGCAATTGAATTTCTTTTCTACTTCATTATCATTTATGAGTTACTTTACCTAGTAGAAATTTTGTTTTATTCCCTCTAATGCACCGACAAAGGACAGTTGCTTCTCATCTTTTCTGAAGTTAAGTGTATCTAAAGAATAACTTTGAGTTCTCATAGGTTTTTGTGAGATAAAAGATTTACGCTTTTAAGTAGGCGATGTGGGCGAGGGACTCTGAGTTTACTTGATGAACAATGATTTTTCTGTTTGGATAAGTATCAATTAAGCTCCGATAGATTCTATTGCTGATTTTTGTATTAAATAGTTTCTTTCTACTCTGAGTGGGTTAATCTAACATCAAAGTGTTTGGTGGCTGATTGTAGTTTATTTTCTGGTTGCTGTTTGATCAATAGGTTTAAAATTATCAAAGCTGGAGCAGGGAAGAGCCACACTGTAGTGGTCAGTAATGAGGTTCAGTCCCTTGCATTTGGCTGGAATAAACATGGGCAACTTGGTTCTGGTTCAGTGAAGAATGGTTAGTCAAATTCCTTAGTGGTTGTTTAGGTGACTCCCTAAATGAATTTAAAATGATTTCAATATATTGATATGAATAAGATGCAGATTCATGAATCTGAATAGTAATTTGTGCTGTTACTGAAGACATATCATTCACTTCTTTCCTGTATTGGAACTCCTTTATTGCTTTACTTTAACCTTCTAGATAAAAATTTTCACCAATATGTAGAAATTAAATCTTCGCTGGTTCAATGTTTCGCTGTCATGTGTCTGATGTCAAGACCACTGCTTTTGATGCTGATTTTACTGTGTGCTTAACTTCTGTTAAAGGAGCTTCCATATTGTATGGTTTGTAAATTTGTTTGAGTTTTGTTTTGCAATCTTCAACTAATTCCTTATGGCTAGCAATTTACTCATTATTCCCTAACAACATTTCCAATGACTAGCAATTTACTCATGTTATTCCCTAACAACATTTCCAAGTATTCTTCATTTTTTATCTCTAGAACTGCGGGACTCCCACAGTATGGTCAGCAGCTTGGACATGGAACAGATAATGAGGTAAGTTGAAAAAAGATGTTTATTTTATTTGAAATTTTCTCACTGTCTTCCAATCTTCTGGTCTATTTGTTAATTATAATTTTAACTGTTGTTTGGTAACTAAAACTTTTTAAATTTGAATATACCATATTAGTTGGCAATATTCTGTGGTTTGTCTGTTCTTCTGAAATTCTATGTATGCTAAAATTAGGTTGGTTTTTGCTTAAATTAAATATGATTTTTGCACACGCAGTATAATACTAAAGATAGCTCAGTAAGGCTTGCTTATGAAACCCAACCTCGCCCAAGGTTAATAGCTTCACTTTCTGGGGAAACCATTGTCAAAGTTGCATATGGATCAAACCATACAGGTTATTAGCAATTTAAACTCTGACTTTTGAAATGCTAACTGCTCTTATCTGAAGCATGTATTGATTTCTCATGGGCATCTAGTGGCTGTAAATTCTAGCAATCATGTCTAAACGTAAGTATTTCTTTGTTTCTCTAACTGCAAATTAGACATCCTTCTTTATTCTACCCATGTTCTACTATGCACCAACATTTGATAATTGCTTGCAATTCTGCTTGTGTAGATAGGGCTTTGGTGGTTAGGGAAGGTATGTCATTGTTTTCTGTAATTGGATCAGATGCAAAATATTGTGAAATTTAGGCATTGTTTAGGTTTAGACTGAATTGTTGAGAGTTTAAGTGTCCATGGTGGTGCCTGATTATTGACTGCCTCCTTGTGATATAAACTTGGACACAGAGGGCAGAAGGATGAGTGGGTACCTCGTCGTGTGGATGATTTTCAGAGACAGAATGTTTTACCTCCTAATACAGTAATTTCTGCTGGTTCTGTGAACTCTTCATGCATTGCAGGTATTGTCATGCATGTCTACATGCATATTGGACTCGTATAAATAAAATTTGTATTATTGCCTGCTTTTGGTTCATCCTTTTTCTCATGATTAACTTATCAAATGCCTTTTATGGCTTGTAAAGGTTTTTATGTTTGGATTTTTAAGCATTGCTACAGATTTTAGCAGTTTGTTTATGGTGGTTGGCTTTCATCTTGTAAAGGTTTTTATGTTTGGATTTATAAGCATTGCTACAGATTTTAGCAGTTTGTTTATGGTCATTGGCTTTCATCTTGTAAAGGTTTTTATGTTTGGATTTGTAAGCATTGCTATAGATTTTAGCAGTGTGTTTATAGTGGTTGGCTTTCATCACTTTTCTTTTCTTCTTTCTTAAAGGTCATTCTTGGTTGCATGGTTTCATCTTCTTTGTGGCAGCATTGAAATACTGCCTTTAGGTTGATGGTTATGGATGATTAATCCATAGAAATTGTGTCTTCTTTGTAGCCATCTGCACAAGTTTTATTGGGATGCATACAATTTACCTTTGTGAAATGAAATGATCCACTTACCCTCAGGCATGCATATATCATCTCCTGTGATTTCATTTTCAATCTTTTAATTTGCTGAATATTTATTGGTTCATTGACTTTGGCTACATTTGAATTCATATTTATTTACTGCTTGTAGTATTTCTTCTTCTTTCCTCCTTTTCAGGAGGTGGCCAGTTGTATATGTGGGGAAAAATAAAGAATGCTAGAGATGATTGTGTTAGAACAGGATCGAGTTTAAGGTTTGATGAACGGTGTCAAACTAATTTTCTTTGATCTACCTATGTTTTCGGCTCGAAGGGACCCGGGACCTTTGTTTTTTAGAGAAACTTAGAGATGAATTTTTTTAATGAATCTCAATAGCCTTAAGGAAATAACTGTCTAATTCCACTACTGCATAAAATAAGGAACTGTCGCTTTACTTCCAGCACAAACAAAACTTTAAAATAAAAAATAAAAACTTAACACAATAGCTTCAGATGTGGCTTTGTGATGGCTTCTTCTTGAACTTCCTATGAATGAATCGCTTGTAGCTTTTGTACAGCTTTGGTCTCATAACATCACTCCCTCCCTCCAAAAGCAGCTTGTCCTCAAGCATAAACTCTGGGAATCTCTTTTTAAAGTCATCCAATTGCTCCCATGAAGCCTCAGCTGGAGATTTACCTTTCCAATGAACTAAAACCTTTATAATGTTGTCGCTATTTCGCCGAACAATAATTGCAAATGGAAGTAGGGATGGAATGGATGGAACCAGGTCTGGCAAGGGCACAGAGGTGTCAAGTTCACCTGAATTGTATTTCTTCAAGCTTGAAACATAGAAAACCGGATGAATTTTAGAATTCGGAGGTAGCTCAAGCTTGTAGGCGGCCGAGCCAATACGCTGTAACACCTTAAAAGGGCCATAAAATTTGGGTAGTAACTTTTAGTGCTTCCTCTGTGCCATTGGAAATTGTCTATGTGGCTGCAACTTTAACAAGGCCATATCTCCCACCTGAAATTCTAGCTCCCTGTGTTTAGAATCATAAAACTTCTTCATCTGATGTTAAAGCATGGTTCAAGTTGTGTTTGAGAAGCAGCAACACAACATCTCTTTCCTTTAATGCATGATCTACAGCCTCCAGTTTAGCTAAGCCTGGGCAATAAAATAATAAATGGGGAGGAGGTGACCATATACCACTTTAAAAGGTGTAGCCTTGAGAGTTGAATGGTAGCTAGTGTTATATGAATACTCTACCCAAGCTAACCAGTTAGCCCATTTAGTGGGTTGAGAACTCGTAAAGCAACGCAAATACACTTCAATTATGCAGTTAACCACTTTCGTTTGTCCGTCTAATTGAGGATGATAAGCGGAGCTGAAACAAAGCTTTGTTCCACTCAAACGGAACAATTCTCACCAAAAAGCACTAGAAAACGTTACATCTCAGTCACTGACCATTGATTTTGGTAAGCCATGTAATTAAACCACATTATTAAAAAATATCTTTGCCACACTAACAGCAGAAAATAAGTGAGAAACAACTATTAAGTGACAATATTTTGATAATCTATCCACAAGGACAAGAATTACATTTTTACTAGACGAAGTAGGCAAACCTTCAATGAAATTTAACGAAACATCAACCCAAATTTAGGAGGGCATGGGCAGCAGTTGAAGTAGACCCGTCGGGTGAAGGTTTTCAATTTTGTGACGTTGGCAAACCCCACAAGAACTAACAGAAGTTCGAACATCTTTTTTAATGCCCCGCCATTGGAAATCTTTAGCAATTCGGAAGAGTGTTTTCTGGTAACCTTCATGCCCTTGGTAATGAACTCCAGCTAGAACGGAAGCTATAGACTGTGACTTTTTCGGTACGTAAACCCTATTCTTAAACAATAGCAGCCCATTCTTCACAGTCCATTGTCCCCCCATTGTTTTAGCATGAACTCCCTGTATTAATTTATGAACTATTGCCAAATTTTGTTGTTCACTCCGAATTTCATCAAACAAGCTTAATTGAGGCATAGACACTACCATCAACTCACTATTATCTTCATCTCTTCGTGATGAAGCATCTGCAACTACATTAGTTTTTCCATCCTTGTATTCAACAAAGAAATCATAACCCATAATTTTGTTAACTCAGTGTTGTTGAGGTAGAGTAAGCAGCCTCTACTCCAGCAAAAATTTGAGGTTGTAGTGATCAGTCCGGACAATAAAATGCCTTCCCCATAAATAAGATCTCCAATGTTTGATTGCTTGTACGAGCCCAATCAGTTCTTTTTCATAAACCGAAAGTCTACGAAGTCGATCAGCTAAACCTCGACTAAAAAAAGCAACAGGATGATGTTCTTGCAAAAGCACAGCCCCAATGCCCGTATCACACGCATCATATTCAATTATAAAAATTTTGGAGAAGTCGGGTAGTGCTAGGACTGATGTAGAGATCATGGCTCATTTCAACTTATGGAAAGCGTCTGTTGCTTCAGATATCCACTTGAAGGAATTGTTGTGGAGCTTGTAGGTTAATGGTGCTACAATAATACTGTAGTGTTGCACAAACTTACGGTAATATCCCGTCAAATTAAGGAAACCATGTAAGCCCTTGATCGTTGTTGGTTTTGACCATTTTTGCATTACGTCAATCTTTGACGAATCTGCCCTGACTCCCTCACTCGAAATTATCTGCTCCAAATATCAAACTCGCAATTGGCCGAACGAACATTTGGATTGTTTGAGAAATAACTGGTATTTCTCCAAGAACTGAAAAAATGTGTGTAAATGACTAGCATGTTTGATTTCTATTTTGTTGTACACAAGAATGTCATGAAAAAATACCAGTACAAATTTGCAAAGATAGGAAGCAAATATCTCATTCATCAAAGCTTGAAATGTAGATGGCGCATTTGTGAGACCAAATGCCATTACAAGAAATTTGAAATGACCGTGATGAGTACGAAAGGTTGTCTTTTCGATATCCAGCTCCCATATTCGAACTTGATGGTACCCAAAAACCATATCTAATCTAGTAAAGTACCTGGCTCCAGGTAACTCGTCCAACAGTTCATCGATCACCGGAATAGGAAATTTGTCTTTGCATTTAACTCGCGATAATCAACACACATCTGCCAAGAACCATCGACCTTAGGAACCAACATCACTGGAGATGAAAAAGGAGAATTACTTGGTCGAATAACTCCCTATTGCAACATTTTTGTACACTGCTTCTCAATTTCTTCTTTTTAGGCATGCAGATAACGATAAGGGCGCACCACAACTGGCTTTGCTCCCGGTTCTAGTGGAATTCGGTGGTCACAATGACGGCTTGGAGGTAACGCTTGAGGCTCGTGAAAGACACTAGAAAATTCTGAGAGAAGTGTTTGAATGTGTTGGTCATTGGTCTGGCTCATCGAAATAGCTTTAACTTCACATGGGTTTATTAATTTATTGTCTTTTAGACCATTTAGAGTCACGGGCTGGGATTCGACTTTAAAATTCATCCACAATTCTTTAAAGTTCCATAATATGGGCTTAAGAGTCTTGAGCCAATTAACACCAAGAACGATGTCCACTCCATTTAGTGTAAGCACCTATGGATTTACTTTTAACAGTGACATCTTGCAATTTAATAGCTATCCCTTTAATCATGCCCAAACAATCAATCATATCACCATTTGCAACCCTTGCTTTCACCCCCATTGCCTCTTCAATTAACAGGCCACATTTTTCAATCATCACTATGTCTACAAAGGTATAGGTACTTTCGGAGTCGATTAAAGCTACCACCATTTTACCATTCACGCTGCTGCCCTTCATCTTTATTGTCCATAGTCCGCTCTCGCCAGTGATGGCATCAATTGAGATTTGGGGTTGATCTCCTTCTAAGAGCTGGTCACAACCATATTCTTCAGTATCATCTTCTGAAAATTCTATCCAAAATAGACGTTTGCATTGATGCTCTTATACAAACAATTCATCACAATTAAAACAAAAACCCTTCTTTTGTTGTTCCTCCATCTCCGCCGGAGTTAAATGATGAATGTTGCGTGGTTTAAAATATGGAATTGTATATGTGTCCAGTAGTTGTGATCGATGGGGTTCAATGTTTCGTGCAAACTGATAACACCTTTCATAAATTCGAGCAAGACTTATAGCTGATGATAATTCTTGGGGATACTGTAACACCACATCAATAGCAATGTGATCCTTCAAACCGCTGATATCAATATCTACTTTTTGTTCTTGACTGAGTGGTCTAGCACGTGAAACTAATTGCTCGAATGCCCTGCAAAAATTAGCCACCGAACCCGTTTGCTTTAATTTTGCCAATTCGCCCAATTTTCGACTGTGCACCGGAGAACCAAATCTCATATGACATTGGCATTTGAATTCTTCCCAAGAGAGGTTTGGAGTGTCCTCTTCCAATTGCATGTACCAAATTTGAGCGTCGCCTTCCATATAGAAAGAGGTGAGTTCCAATTTTTCATCTTCTGGAGTATTTTGGTGTCGAAAGAAATACTCACACCTATTAAGCCATCCTAATGGATCTTCCTATCCCCCATGTCTGGGAAAGCTTAATTTTGTCACTTTAGCCAACGTATGCCCTTCGTTCGAGTTCTTGGTTCCTAAACTTTCCTCGCCCTCTTTTTCTTTTCCTCGATGGCCTCTACTTCTCTCCCTGACCACTGAAGCTTCAATCTTTGAGGCAGCCAACTCTTTTGAAAGTTCTTCGATTTTAAGGTCTCGCACTCGATTGGCTTCCTTCTCCTCATGCAACATTAGAAGAATCTGGTTAAGTTGTTAAACTGAATCCCCCACAACCTGGCTCTGATACCAAAATGTTAGAACAGGATCGAGTTTGTGGATTGTTGATCGGTGTCAAACTAATTTTCTTTGATTTGCTTATTTTTCTGGCTCGAAGGGACTTGGGACCTTTGTTTTTTAGAGAAACTCAGAGATGAAATTTTTGATGAATGAGTCTCAAAGTCTGTACAATATTGGCTTCTATAACACTAGGGAAATAACTGTTTATAAGGAACTGTCACTTGACTACTTTCAGCACAAACGAAACTTAAAAATAAAAACTAAAAACTAAACACAACAGCTTCATATGTGGCTTTGTTATGGCTTCTTCTTGAACCTCCCACGAGTGAACCGGTTGTAGCTTTTGTACAGCTTTGGTCTCATAACAGACTGGATGTATCCTAAACCACTTATGGATCTAAGGTTCTTCTCAATGCTAATCTGTTGCTTCACATTTTTTTTCACAGCATTTCCTTGTCTGATTTCACATTTATCAGCGCTGCTTCTTGTTAATTGTTGAAACCTACCTACTACTGTTTTCTTTTATATTAAATTTGTTTATACCCTTAAAAACAAAATGGCTCTTCACTTTGTTGAAGCCATGATTCTACTATCTATTATGATGGTCCCTTACTTTACTGTTTAATTGTGGCTAGACTTTCCATTTTTGTGGTATTTTGGAAGGAATATGAAGACCTTGATTTAATATCAAATACTTAAATCAGTTAGTTTCATAATCAATTTCCTGGATAATTACTACTATTTTTTCCCCTCTGAGTGTAATGGTTGGAATCCACGTTGCATGGATTCAGGCAACATGCATCAGTTTTTGGTGCTGATAACTCCTGCATAAGTTGGGGTCACGCTCAATATGGTGAATTGGGATATGGCCCTAATGGACAGAAGTATGTGTTTCTGATTTGAGATATTCTGTATCTAAGACTTGTTTTTACTCAATGTTGCCTTGAATTTCAGGTCTTCAGCCATACCCAAAAAGGTAGATATTCTTGAAGGCATGCATGTTATAGGGTAAGTAGTCTGTCACTTTTGTTTTAGGAGATTCAAAGCATTAAATAATACTAGATAGTTTCATCCTTAGGGCCAATAATTGGCCCTTCTTTTTTCATTGTGGCACGCGGCATGGGCCATTCCATGATTATAGTTGATAGAACAAATGTAGGTGAACGTCTTAATGAGGTAATACTTTCAGATGCTTGCTTCTGCTTGGATGTTAATTGATTTTTTTTAGTTAAGAAATACAATATGATCTAAGTTTTGATGATTATTCTGGAATTTAGCAGCAATTTACGCTTCAAAAGGACATAGAGAAGTTTATTCTGCTAACATAGAGACCTAGATGATATATACCTAACTCTTAGAAGTCAAAATATGCAGCTGAGAGAGTTTATGCTGCTGACTGTAGGAACTAACTTGCCTCATCAAGAAGTATAACATAGTCACTGATTTGTCAATGAACAAGTATCAGATAGTTGTCCTTGTGATCAATCAATGGTAGAGAGAACTGACTCCATTTCCATCCTCTCTAACCCATACTTTGTTCCCTCTCAAGTTTACAGAACATGACACCACAATTCCATAGCAACATGGTAGATCTACATCATACGTAAGATACATTTCTTTGTAGAATACCAGTGCGTTGTGTGTATGCATATGTTAGCTATTGCATATTTCTTTACTAGTAAATTACATGTCTGAATCCATATGACATGTTTTGTGTTCACAACAGCTTGATATATATGATGGTAAAGCATCTGGTGAAGGTATGTGCTGTAAATTGTTGTTGTTCATGAATTTATCTCATTTTTCATTGGGAGATTTCTTCTCGTTTCTTATGAACGTGAAAATGATTTGAAGTCAGCATTAGGCCTTTTGCCTTTGTTGCAAATGGTCTGAACTGTGCCTTTAAATCATTCTTTTAGACCTCAACCGTTGAACTCTTTTAGATCTTCTTGTAGTGAGTGAAGAACCTGAAAGCAAAACTCCAGTTGTGGCAAAATAAAAAAAGAAGTGCTGCCACAGCTTCTGATAATTCCAAAAAGAGGAAGAAATCTAAAGATAATTCAGATTTAGAAGAGGAGATGGATCGTAAAGAAAGAGAGGATGAGGAGCAGGCCAATGGCAAGTTGGGGCAAAAGGGTAAGAGGGCTGGAAAAGGTTGAGGTAAAGGTGGTAAAAAATCAGAAATAGTTGACAAAGGAACTGGGAATTAAACCTCTGGTGCAACGTTCTTCCCATCACTTTTTATGCTCTATGCTATGTGTAATTTCTGTTTGGAAAAGCTCTGTATGCCTTTGTCTTGCTTGGTCATATCTTAATTGTTCTTGAATTGTTTTTCAAACTTGCTGTTGCAAAGCATATGGTGGCTGTTGGCATTAATCTTGTAGTACAATTTTCTTCTTCACTTTCTCATGTTACTAAAAATGGGAATCGTATTGTCTCCTTTATTTGTGCATTTCTCCAAAATGTTTCATTTTTTCATTTTAATGGAAAGCATTGATAACTGGTATGGAAATTATTACACCTCAGCAAGTTAGTGTTATTACAACCACAAGAAGGATATGTGGCAACTTCCATTGTTGAGTGTTCAATTTTATGTTAACGCAGCTTGTAGAAAAGTTTGGCATTGACCCAAACAATGCTTCTGCATTCTGGGATTAGGTTGGTGGCCATTATAATGGTAAGTTCTTCCCTTTCTGAAAGGATGATTAGTGAATTTGCAGGTGGTCCTAATTAGGTTATTCATTGCAGTTTGTAGTGCTGTTGGAGTGTTGCCCTTGTCTCTCCATTATAGTTTTCCGATAGTCAAAAAGTACGGTTACTTCTGATTATCTCAAATTTCCTATAAACCCTTTTGAAATATTTGACGTTCAAGCTTTTAGTTATAACTTGAACTGAGGAGTTGTTATCAATTCTTTTTTGGTATAGATTTCAAGTCGTTTGTTTGTAATATTTCTTCCAAGTGGGAGAGTAGATTTATAAGAAGTATGTCTTCGTTAATAAATTTGGATTTATGACATGCATTGTCATTAATGAAGTGCTTATTGGTATTCCTTTGATTTAGTGAAAATAGAGGTATAAATTTTGTAGTTGTTCATCAAATAAATAAGTCATTGTTTCTTAAATTGTTTTTATGATGTTGTGTACTTCAAAGGTTCCTGAAAAGAGCATCAAGCATTGATCAGCATTTCCATTGTGCACCGTTTGAGAAAAATATTCCTGAAGGTATCATAAGCTTGAACCTTATAGGACTTGGATTGTTGCATGACTGCTTATATGGCATTCGTAAGAAAAGTTTTAGTACCCACGAATGTGTTTCATGAGATTTTTGACTTTTTGATAACAATAATGTCCCTCAGGTGCTTTTAGGTTTGCTGAGCGTGTGGAATGTTTCATAATTTGAATATCTTGCAAGAGTGAGTACTTCTTTGGAGACTATTTTAACTTCCAGTTGCTTAGTGTTATTGAGGCTTTGTTTGGTGAAGAACTGATAAGCTATTTTTTAGCTGATTGACTCATTTTAGCTTGTTGACTTTATAAAAAAAGTTGTTAAGGTTATTTGGTAATTAGCTGGTTGGGTTGGCTTATTCAACCCAACCAACTTATTTTGGATAAGCTCCTCTATAGGAGCTTTTCAAATAGTTAGCTAATGCAGGTGCAAACTGATCCCAACCCCTAACTCATGCTCATTTGCAGTGGCTGAACTCCAATTGTTCTAATTAGATAACTCCTCTGAACGTGAAAAGCTATGTTGCAATTTTTTATGAGTTTTGTGAACACAATGAGTGAACGATCATTGATGATTTCACCCAGGTCAAATACATAAAATCACATATTTCACATATTTTCATTCAGATCATGAATAATCCAAATACTCACATTATTATAGCACATCACTTAATCATTACAAATCATAACAGATACATACAAATACAAGTGCATATGAGACTCTAGATTCGTTATTATTGTTGTGACTAAGTGCCTATCACATATGTATACAGATTTTGGCCCATTGGGCTCAGTTAGAACAGAATCACAGAGCATAGCTCTACGTTCATAATCAGAAATCATATAGCAAAGCTCTACGTGCAAGCGCTTTCATGCTGGCTACTCCAGCCACAACACTTTTATCTGAGCATGCATTTTATGAAATGCATCAAATTCAGAATATGCCATGTATAAGTCATATATGATGCATAGTCATCGGACCTAAATCCGACATTCAACTTTCGTTGAGAAATCACATAGCATGATACACAATCAGAATCTCATAGTCTTCGGACCTAAGTTCGGCATTCAACTTTCGTTGAGAATTCACATAGCATTTAGAATTTCAAAGCAATCAGAGCACTTCCAATACATTCCTGAATTTTAAACTCATCGGACTTTAAGTCCAGAAATTCAGAAACAATCTCAAACAGATAATAATTGGAAGTTTAAACAAATTCAATCAATCCTAGGAAATTCATCTAGGTTGACTCACAGTACGCTCCAATATGCTATTGCCTGGATGGTCTGGCAATGGCTGACTGGCGTCCAATGTGCTCCACTATATCATACAAAACACATTTTCATATATCACACTTTTGCACAAATGTATAAGTATTCCTTTATGCACATCTATGTATACAAATTATGCACAATGCATGTTCAATGACAATCCTGGGCATCTTATTATGATTTTTATCACCATATCATTCGTATATCAAAACTCTCATAATTATCATTTGTGCGTAGGGTTTGGACCATAATAAAACAATGTGAAACTAATTTCGTAACCCAATTGATCATTTAAGATTTTTCTAATAACATATTTTCGGGTCAACTTTGCATGATCATTATGATAAGGTAACTGACACAATTAGGCAACACTTCTTTCAAGAAAGTTATTCTCCAATTTCTTAAGTTTCTAATGATACCAAAATGATACAATTTGATTTAGTATTCGAAAAGTTATACTCAATTTACTTTGGATTGTTCTTTGAACTATAACTGTACTATGTATTTAAATTTAAGTCAGATTCTGAAATTCTTAGAGATAGAATTACAATTCAATCTCTTCAAACAATTTGTAGCCATATGGCTCTAGTTCAATTTAAATCAAGAATCATTCCATTTGAATAACTACTGATCAAAATATAGTCAAAATACCGAAGTATGTTCAGTGAAATCATCTCAGTTATCATATTCCAGTACTCCTCATATTTTCATCTTAAATTCAACAACCAATCCATTTCAGATGACTAAAATGTTTGGTGGAGATGAAGAACAATGTTTTATGAATCTATTGGTTCAAGAATCAAGTCATTTGGACATCGGGTGAAGAAGTTATAGCAAATTGAATGACAGATGTTCAGAACCAAACTCCCTTCGGTATAATGTTGAAAGTCGCGATCGTGCAACCTGCACCTGCAAAGTCGCGGTCGTGCTTCTTTAGAGAAATCAGCACGATCGTGCTTTCTCTCTTCTTCTTCACCGAATTTCTTTTCTTCTTCTTCTTCCATTTTCCTTTTATTTCCAGACTTACTCATTCCTAATTCATTTATTCTGCATTTCTAATTCCAATACAATCTCTAAATAAGTCAAAATCAAATTTACACTTCAAAAATCACAAATCTGAAACTCCATATATTCTTCCTCTCTCTACTGTAATTTTCATCCTTTCAGCAAATTCACAATTTCACAACACTCAGTAAACTCATATTTAATTCCAGATACACTTACTACTCATTCATTAACAAATTCAATTCATTGAAATAACCAATTTCCTACTCCTCTTTAAACCAACAAACTAAAATCCAAAATTCAAATATAATCATTTAAACACCGTATATCACTATTCGCGCAAATTCCATTTTACTGCACTTTCTTTCTATATTTTGTTCAATACAATCACTTCATTTAACTCATCTCAATATCAGAACCTCACCGAATTCATTTTCCTTATCTTTACACTCATTTCAGATCACCTCAAATCCACTCACAAATATTCTCTTATATCAAAAGTGAATAGGAATAGAGCATATATGTTCATCGAGTTTTCACAACCTTCTGTATCATTTTCAGTTTACTCCATTTATTAAAACTAATTCATTACAATTCAAGCATCATCCGAAACACCATTTACAATACCCAGAAACTTAAAACATCACTTACTTGTTTCAACAAAACCTCTAACAGGAACCTTCGGTGGAAGCAGTAACCAATCCCCAGTAGTGAGATTTTGGTGGGTAAGCAGAGAACAAAGAACAGGAAAGCTTACAGTGAAGAACAAGCTACAGTGTTCTTCTCCTGACTCAAAACATAACCTACACGTCCACTTTGCATGTATTACATTTGTCATCCAAATAAATCTGCCACATGTCACCATGCATGTAAGCCATATGTCAATATTTAATCAGTCCACATGTAACACTAGAATTGACCCAAATTTTAATATTTTTTTCTAAAATTCACCAAAAATTTCGAAATACCCTAAATAGACCAAAATTGTCAAATCACATTTTAGTTGCGTTAATAACTCAATTATACCCGAAAAATGTCATGAATGCATGTACAATCATATTAGTGTGCAAAAATTAATATTATCATGTATGTATAAGCCATATTTTGCATAAGCATGAATTGTACTTTTTAATTTCTCATGTTCACTATTCAAGCCTTATCATGGGTAACGGGATGTTACAATGTAACTTAATTTTGACTTTTGTTTTCAGTTATATCCCTACAAACCGAATAAAAATTGAAATCGTTAAATAAAGAAAAATATGAACCTGAAGATTGTCGAATGAAACTTCTGAGCTAAAATATTGAAAATTCTACTAACGGGAGAACAATAAGAATAGTTGAAGACAGTATTATTAATACTGGTATGCATCGTATCGAATCAAAATCGGTACGAAATAAAGGGTGGGTCGTACCGGGTTTAAAGTATAATAAATATACATATAATAAGTAGCATGTACAAATTCCGATTATAAAATAAAATCTAATTCAAAAGTTCAAAGGTAAAAAACAAGACTAAAGTGTAGCAAAAATAAAACAATCTAAGTACCATTAGAAATATAAGTAGGGAAATCTTACTTGGTAGAGACAAGAACAAATATTATAAACATAAACTACAAATTGAACCAAAAAAAATCAAATATCAATCAAAGGTTTTATTTAAAAACATCCAAAACTTGTAGAGGATCAAACACACAAATTGAGAATCAAACACATACAAGTAAAAATATACCCAAAATTTAATTTACGTCAACACCATTTTTTCACCAACTCTAAAACAAGTAAAGTGAAGAATAAATTACCTGTTTATTAATCTCAACACCAACAACTCGCTTGGTGACATTCCAGACACTACCAGTGCGGCCATGATACAACTTGTGAGGAATGCCTTTGTGAACAGCGCTATTAACCTTGATGTCAACATAGTCGCCGATCTCGTAGGTCTTGAGATAAGTTGTCAAAGGGATATAACCCTTCTTTCTAAATGGTATAGTGAGCAAATCTCTAGTTCTCTCGCAAAATTTGCATAGTAGACTTTTTATGTGCTATATCAAGCCTACTCCAGAAATTGCAGCTACGAAACATACAGCTTTCACAATCATTATTGAATATTTTATTGATCAAATATTTCATTCCACAACCTAAGAATTATCGATTGACCAAATAATCCCCAAAGTTTATTATATCTCAGATGTGTTGGGCCCCGATTCCCTTTTCTTTGGTAAATAAGTTGTTCAAATTATTTTGAGGTTTTAGTTTGATATTTTTAATTTGGTTGGAATAAATC
>JAOQMQ010000009.1:3714316-3733911 GCA_027563845.1 Erythroxylum subrotundum | reverse complement strand
AAACATGTCATAATACGATAATTAAAATAAAGAAAACGTCATAAGTGTTTAATATATCAATATGAGTACATGTTTAGCATAAACGAACATTATTTGTAGAATATAAAAGTTTCAAAAGTTTTTTTGTTGTTCAACTTTGGAAGTTAATCGATCCTACATTTCTTTAAATTGTTTAGTCAATTCATCGACTTGAGACTGTAACCCCTGATTAGCCCTCTTTGACTCCTCTAACTCGTCTCGAAGTCTCTTTCTAACCGAAATACTCTCTTGTGGTCGAGGCTCAATTCCCATGCCAACAATGTAATATGATCTAGTGTCCAAGACTTTATCGCACACTTCATCCACTGTCATCGGATGACCTTGTTCTATTGAATGTGTTAGTTCATGACACATTAATTCATGGAAAAGTAAGAATTAATTACATACACATTCTCATTTAACAAATATTTATAAATGAACTATGTACTTACCCATTTTGCTTTGCTTTCGGCAGTTGTCCATTGATCTTTGCTTTCATCATAATGAGTGTGATACCATAGCTTCATTCGATCACACTCTTCTCCATCCCTGTCACTCTGTTGTCAAAAAATATATGACTACTAATTCTTTTTTTAAATTTTTAAATGTCAATCAAAGTAAAATATAAGTAAAAAGATAATAACTCACAATCTCATGTCGTATGGCTGCAAAGGCCTTGGAGCCAGAGTTTGGTCGACATTTGACCTGATTCCTAGCCAATTTTGCTTTTTGACTTTTATCCTAAGCATACACGAAGCAAAATCCATTATAACATCTATAAATCACAATTTGTAAATATTAAAATATAAAATAAAGATTTTTTGTCAAAAAAAACTTGCCTTAGTAGCTGATTGCTCCCAATGCTCGCATAAATCCATCCACTCTGCCACTGTGACATTATGCGGCTTAACATCCTTTCCGTCCTTGGTAAAATGCTTTTTTAAATTATACCTTTGATCTTTAGACCTTAAAGCAAGAAACCTCTTCACAGCAGCATGTACTTCGTTGTCAGTCCTCATTCCCTTGACTTCCAACTTTTGCTGCAAAAAATTATAAATTATCTGTCAACGCTTTAAGCATATGGAAAACACGTACAAATTGGATTGGTTTATAATACTTACGTCTAACTTATCAAATGCAATGTCCAATTCCTCATTAGTAATTTTGGAAAATTTTGTTCTTACAGGCAAAGAAGTTCGGGAAACCACACCAATCTCACTCGATAATTTGGCAGGCTGTACGAAGTTGGTTGGTCGTCCTTCAGTAGGGCAGATCTCTATTTCCAATCTTTTACCTATTGCCTTATTAATCTTTGCTAATCCGTGTCCTTTTGTGGCACCCCTTGTTCTTTTTGCCTCAGTCGTGGATCCTAAAATAGCAAAGGAATAATTAGCATATAATTAATTAATCTTAATAATTAATCTTAAGATCATACCTGCAGTGCTTGCAGAAGATGATCCCACAGTGTGATTAATACTGTGATTTACTGGTGTATGATAATTAGAAGCTGGAGGCATCTCTTGAGAAGTTGACGGAGAACTAATATTGCGTCGCATGTTTAAAATTATTTGTTCATACTTATCTCTAGGATGAATACTAGGCATAGATGTGACTTCTCTTGGTGTTGCAGTTGGCTTAGAAGGTGCATAGGTGTGAGCTTGTGCCTGTGGAGGTGCTAGTGCAGGTGTCTGATGTTGTGGTTGTGTACGAGTACGTGGCTCATTAGCTGCACTTCCAATTAGCTGACGGTACCGCGATTGCAGTTGTGTAGGTACCAAGGTACTTGGTGCAGCCTTATTCTTCTTCTTGGGTAGACCAGGTCCCATATGATTCACATGCATTCACATCGACATTAGTGCATAAATGCCTTTTTCTCATTACATCCATCACTGTAAAGCCTTATCTATGATGTCTCTAATGCAATCTCCATCAATAAGCAAATTAAACATTTGATTTACATATGTCATTAACCTAAAATTTAACAGCTTTCGCATTCTCAACCTTGCACACATCAATATCATAAATGAAAGCTTAACAGGGGAGAAAACGTTTTTCATTCATTTCATTAAATACATAAATGTCATTCTCATGTGCATAACTTCCATAATCGTTTACACACATATAACTAAGTAGATAAGAAACATAATTATTGTCAACATAAAGTAAATAGAAATCTAAATTAGCATAATGACAGTGTATTACCTTCTATATGGATTGATGAAGAGATAGATGATTGTGACTTACTTTGTATTTGAATGCAATATGCAAAAACAATAGTTGAAAACAAGAAAACAAGAAAGTGATTTTTAATGAAGAGGTAGATGATTGGGAATGTATACAATTCAATTAGAATAAAAGAATGTTGTAAGCACTCATATGTGATTTGCTTGAGTGCTATATGAATTGGGTGAACCATCAATGATAGTTCCTCACTGAGTTCGCAAACTCACCCAAAATTGTAACACATTTTTCAGGATCGGGAGTAGACCCCTAGCTCTGGAGGGACTGTTCGAGTCGTGTAGATCATTTTGCCGAGAGAGGATATGACTCACAGGTCGTCAGCTGGGATTTTTTTTGGGATGACCTAATTTGGACTGATATGTTGTCCTTGTTATATAGCGACTTGTACTAGGTTTTTGTAGTGATGTACAGACAGTGAAAAACTGACAGATATGTAAATGATTGATTTTGGTGCAATGAAATGGAAAAAAATTTGATTTTAAAAAGTTGTGAATTTTATATTGATGTTTTTATTCTTACGATGCCATGTGGAGTATAGAGGTATTTGTTCGTAGTTCTTTCTTGTCGTAGGATATGCACCAGAATGACCTACGGACGTCCCGGTGTGTATCCTACAGTAAAGGGGCGCTACATTAGAACTTAGGTAGGAGAGTGCATAGAGATTTCTTTAAAGTTAACCAATTCCTTAGAGTCACCTCTAATAAACAACCTGCCAGTCGGCTTCCAGGTCTTTCCATGGTGTTTTAGAGATGACTTCAAGGAGTTCCTAATCTAACTTCACACTTATATATACCATTGCAAATCCAATGTGTTTCCTTTTCGCTATAGTTTCGTCCATACAAAAGAATTTCCTAATATAACTAGCCAATGACCTGAGTCCTTTATAGTCCAATATTCTAAAGGAATATTGTGGATTTTAATCCATAGTGTGATATTCTTCTATTTGACTCTATCTAGACTAATTCCAGGTCTCCAAACCTATGGGAACAATGGCAAGTTTAACATGTGTCATAGATCATATTCAACAACAAACTTGGCTTCATTGGCATTTTGGGAAGTAAATAGGATTTGTTTGTTTTCAGAGATTAAGACCTCATGTAATTTTCTTTCTTTCCAAGTTGAGAGAGCCCATTTGTGGATTGCATGATAAGAGGGTCTGCGATCTTAAAAGAAAACCAACAACACTAGTGTTCCATGCTTCTGCTCCTTGTTTTAATACTTCAATATCCGGTACAACAATCTTCTTATTTCCTGTGTTGCAGGGAGTGCAGTACTATCTGTTGTTGCCGGAGGAATGCTACTAAAAGCTGGGAGATTTTTATAACTGTGGATGAGGAAGCAGTGAGGGGTGGAAAAGTCAGGTCCATATTATCTGAGGCGGACATTTACACTGAAAAGGTTAATGCAGGTTATTCTTTAATAAATGTTATTCTATAACATAGCTCTGGTAAAAAACTTACAGAGGAATCATTGAAAAATTCCTTCCAGTGATACAGTTAGATTGATAATTAAAGGGGCAACCATAAGATAAAAACCATTGCAAAATGAATTTCATATCTCAGTTGATTTAATAACTGTTTTCGAAAATTGCCCGGTTAAAACGATGCCAATGCTTTACGTAAAACCCATTTTCATAGATCATATCTAAATCCCCACATGTAAATACAAATTCATAGATCATTATCCAGTTTTGCACTTCATTAAAACTGGACAAATACACCATTACAATTGATTGATATTCTTGTAGTATCAGCCTTTCTGCTCACCTTTAACTACCAAAGTTCTGCTCGAGACATCATAAGATCACATAAGACGGAGTTAATCATGAAGAAAACCACTATCTAACATGTCAATTAAAAATATGTGCACACCAACACCTACATAACCAATCAAATAGATCCTAGAATTCTTCAAGAGTACATTGATTTGAAACCTTCTGTTAGAGGAACTACTTTTGCTGAAACCTTGCCTTGCAACTTCAGAGTAGCTTGACGTATGTCCTGCAATTTGCAAATAATTCATCAGTGCTAAGAAGGAATAAGGTTTATCAACTAGTCTCCTGGTAGCAAAGGAAAAAGGAAGACAGCTCCTGTTGCGATTTTCATAAAAAGAAACAACTTATTTAGTACTTGAAAATATTCTCCTCCCCACACACTACAGGTTACGGCATTTTAAGTACCCCGAGAAGTTTTGGACCACATGATAAGTCCCTTTTTCTTTTCTTAAAAGAATTACATTATTAAGTTGCTAACTTCAGATTAGATGGAAACCATCGCTTCCTACCATACTTCACAGTAGAGGACGAATGCCATACATGCACAGTTTATTTATTTTTATTTTAAATCTTAATGCATTATCCCCATGTCATTGCCTAATTAAGGTGAAAAATGTTAAATGTTAAACTGAATAGTTACCTCCAAAGTGTAACGGGAGGAGAAATGAGTCAATAAGACTGCTTTGTTTCTAATCCATTCAGCATTTTGCATAATCTGCAATTTGACAAGAATCCTACCTCAGAAAGTAAGAATGAAACAGAAATAATATCCATACTTCAATTATATAACTTCTCCAATCATAACATTCATTGGGGAAAACGAGTGTCTTCCATACCTCAAACATATGGGAATGCCCATGCTGCCGTGCATGCTCAATGGTAAATCCTTCATCCAGAAAAGTTGCCTGTAGAAAGGACCACAGCTTCACATCTTGCATTTTGACAAAATTTCGGAACTAAAACATATTTGAGAATTTCAAAACTGGTGCTGCAAAGAAAAACATGTCACATTGTAGAGCCCATGATCTATCGCTCTGTTATTTATACCTCTGTTATAAGAATCTTGGCCCTCAAAGCATCTGCGTTCCGAGGGTCAAGCATGTAATCTGCTGTCGTGTCTCCAGTAAATGCAACCTCTGGAGACAGTATTACGTCTGTAATCTAAAAAGAAAAATAAAAAAGGAATGACTATTTACTAACAAGAAATTAAAAGGGAACTGTTTATGAAAACCAACCTCAACACCAGATTTCTTCAGTTTCTCAATCTGTTTCCCTTTGAGATGAATGTATTGTTTCTTCAACTTTTTCCTAACAGAGTAAATAACATAACCCTGGAGAAAGACATGATATTCTTTGTTTGATTATGAGAGTCACCTGACAAAAAGAAAGCTATTTACAAGTCCTAAAATGGCCAAATATTTTAGCACATGCAAAACATCTATGCCTACATGTAAAAAACTATATAAGAATGGAAATATGATAAGTTCCAGAAAACAGGTATGGAAAGTGTGTATTTTGCTATTGATTTCTGTAAATGAATACAAATGATAATCTGGTTTTCGAGGTCCAGAACCTCCAGCCTAGGGCTCATACATTTGTCATTCTTCACACACCCTCTCTCTTCCCTCCACTCTGTTATTTGTACTAAGAATCTGTGGCTACTAACAGATTCTGTTAACTGACAACCCGATGATTGGTTGTCAGTACTATTAACTAACTACCCAAATAGCATAATACCATATTCCTCTGCCTATTGCTCCTCTGCCCTCTGCTTATTTTTCCTAACATAGAATCGGGTTACCTTAGGTCTATCAAAATATTATTGTGATGTAGGACAAATAGAAGAAATGTTAACTACTAGCAAAAACTCACGTAAACTAGGAAATATGGGCTGTTGAGTGTTGTTAGGGTGTTGAAATTTCAGATATGGGTTGTTAAGTTGTTGGAATTCAAGTTTAGATTAGCTGGGATTTTAGAAATTGATATGACTAGAATTTAGGATTTTGGTTGTTGAAAAATCGAGTTAAAATTGCTGAAATTTAGTGAGGTAAACCAGTAATATAGGGTAGGAACTAAGAATTATTCCTAAGGTCTAAGAATCACTCTTAAAAGAAAGTATCACACCTTCTAATTGAAAACAAGTTATAGAAAAAGATTCAAGATATCTTATTCTTGAAGGGTTGAGTACACACATAGTTATAGAAGTTCTTAAAATCTTTATTCTAATAGGAAAAAGTTTCTAATTAAGATATCAAAATTGAGTCTCATTCTAATAAGGATTCTTCATTTTTAACTAAGCTTAAGTCCTAAAAAATTAGAAAAACATATCTAACTTATTACTAATAAGGAAAACTTAGCATAAAGTAACTTTTAGACAATTTTCAACCCTTATTGCCTTGTCACTTCAATTCCTGAACTTCATTTCAGCCAATTTTCAATTCATGTTCTTCATTCTACCAAATTAAAGCTTATGGTTGACTAATATGTCATCTTTTATTTTGTTTATAAACTCTAAGAACTTTTTCATAAATTATCTTCGATTTGTTTGACGTCGTTCTTAACGTAGAATATGACAAATACTGCTTATATAAGTTTGGATTCAACTTATGAAATTTAGTTTTTAAAATCCACATGTTATCAGAAATTGATCTTCCTTTGTACTTGATAGGAAACCATCTATACCCACCAGTTCTTGTTGCTACAATATGTTCATCAAGATTATCCTCCATCTCCTATTTAAGATAAGGAATGGTTAGAATTCTTATAGCAACAATAGAAGATTGCATACCATTATGTCTATGATAAATAGTTAAGTCTACAACATTAAAGATAAGACCAATTCTCATGTCCATTGGTAATTCCAAAACATAAGCATTAGCCCTTATCTTCTTGAAGACTTATAAAACCCAGCGCTCAGTAAATGAAATTTCTTGTATTTTCTTTTCGGAAAATGCTTTGGACAAATCCTTACCATCACCAGTAATCGACGATACTGATCAGCATGTTCTTTATAAGTCAGGTTGCAGTTGTTATCTTTTGTCTCATCAAAGATATCCCTCCAATGTTGTGCAAAACTTCCAGCTTCAATGCTAACTCGTGTTATTTGTGGTAAAGGAACCAAATAAATAGGTTTTCTTTGTTGAACTGCGATACTATCTCAAAAGAACTCTTACCAGTTAACCTACTGTTGTATACAAATTCTACCATAGGAAGAATTAGGTCCCAATTAGTCACATTGTCTTAAAAATTAAGGCTTAGTGTCCATTGATTAGGCTTAGTGTTTAATGTGTTCCATAGAGTTCTCCAAAAAAATAACTCAAATCATAATAAAAAATGATAGTTAAAGCTAATCAATGGAGATGTACAACCTCTTTAAAGAAGAGTTTAGCAATATGGCAACATTATAAGTCTTGGAACATGAAATGAAATGATTCATCTTTGAAAACCTATCCACCACCACAAAAGTAGGGTCATAATCTCTTATAGAGTTAAGAATTTCATGATTCATAAGGCACAGGTAGCGGTGTTTCTAATCCAAAAGTTTGCTTCTTTCCTTTAGCAAAGTGACATATTCAACATTACCATATGACCTTAGATGCGTCCCACGTTAAAGTGATCTTCAACCATTACTATGGCTTTGTCTCTTCCAAATTAACTTGTTGCGCCTCCTCCATGCAATTCCCAAATCACATACTCTCTTATAGAAGTATTAGACAGGCAAAGTCAATTTCCTCTAAAAAGGTAATCATCATGGATCACAAGAGGAAAGTAGTTGTCCTTTTCTACAGCTACAATTTTTGAATAAATTATCACAATATCTCAATATAAAATATATTCTCTTCTTAGCTTTTCAAACCCCAAAACTTTTACTACCAAAGTGTTAAGGAATTGACTTTCTACTTAATGCATCTAGTACTACTTTGTTCTCAACTCCGGCTAGATGTTTAATAACAAAGTTAAAACGCTCCAATAATTCACTCCATAAGGCAAGCCTTTTATCAAGTTCTTTTGGGACTTGAAGTGTTTAAGAGATTCACGATCGACATGTAGAATAAACTCCTCATATGAGAGATAATGACGCTAATTTTAAAGAGAACGTACCACTGCATAAAATTTCTTGTCATAGGTTGAATATAGTGATTTCTTTTCACTTAACTTCTCACTGAAGTAAGCAATTATCACTCTTGGCTGAGTATGCCTCTAATTCCCACATAAGATGCCTCACAAGTAACTTCAAATACCTTATAAAAATTGAGTTGCTGTAAAATAGGAGATTTGGTCATCTTGATATCTTCAAATTCTTTAATTTCTGCCTTTGATCAATTAAATTGTTCTTTCTTCATAAATTTCTAACGGATGCCATTGTGGTCTTGAAATTATGAATAAATTGCCTATAGAATGTTGCTAGCCATTGAAAATTTGTGTCTCGCACACATCCTTTGGAATAGGCCAGTTAAGAATGGCCTTCCACTCCTCGGTAGGATACAATAAAACCCAAAAAATACAATACTTAGTTGTATGAAAGAGCACTTTTTGAAGTTGATATAAAGTTTGTTAAGACTTGTTATAGATGTAATAGGTTATCTTCTTTAGTCTTGATGTATATCAATATATCATCAAAATATACCACCAAAAATATGTCCATAAATGGTCAAAATGCTTGATCCATCACCCTCATAAAAGTTTTAGGTACATTTGCGAGTCCGAATGGCATCACCAACCATTCATAAAGCCCATCTTAACTCCTAAAAGTTGTTTTCAATTCATCCCCAATTTTGGTCCTAACATGATGGTACCCACTTCGTAAGCCTATCTTGGTCAAAATAGTGCCTCCAGTCAACATATCTAAAATATCATTGAGGTGAGAGATTGGAAATCTATACCTTATTGTAATCTTGTTTATCGCCTGACAATCAATGCACATTCACCAACTTTCATCTTTTTTGAGAGTTGATAATGCTAGAACTATGTACGACTTTCCTGAATGAATCCTTTTTTTTCAACAACTTTGCTTGTCTCTTAAAATCTTCATTATCAATAGGATTTAAACGATAGCCTGGAAGATTTGGTACAGTAGAAACAAGGTTCAAGTCGATAACATGTTGAACATCTCATAAAGGAGGTAACTCATCTAATAAATCATTTGGTATAAGGTCTGAAAAATTTGTCAACAATTCACCCACTTCTTTTACTAAAGTCCGGGGTGCTTTAGTTGTTTTTGTTACTTCCTTCACTATTATTGAAAAAACAATTTCTTTTTCCTTGCTAATAGCTTCAAATTCTCTCTCCTTCAGGATTTTAAGGGACTTTTTCTTGGCATCTATAAGTTCCTTGTTACTTTCTCTTTGTTCTTCTACCTTATCAACCTTCGTAGGCTTCAAAATTATCTTCTTTCCATGAAACATAAATTGATCGGTATTAGCTTTTCCAAAATGCTGCACATCATAATCATAAAGCTAAGGTCGACTGAATAAAATGTAAAATACTTTCATAGGAATAAAATCATACCAAATAAAGTCTTCATATATTCCTAATTTGAAAGACACCAAACACCTTCGAGCAATTAGTATAATGCTATCATCCACCCAAGCAACTTTTTAAGGATGTGGATGTTTCTCTTAAAGTAAATTTAATCACTTCACCATGGTCTCCAATACCACATTCATACTACTTTTTCCATCAATGATAAGTTTACATGCTTTATCTCCACATCTAACTTGAGTAAAGATAATCTATTCTTTTTGTTCTTTTGCCTTAGGGGTCGTAAGTATGCATCTCACTATATGAAGATTTGTAGAACCAACTTGTTCATCATTGGAGCCTCCTTCTAACTCCTCTCCAGCTTCATGTTCACAAATATATTCATCATACTCTTCCTCCTCTTCTTCCATCATGTGCAAACCATTGTTAGTGCATTCATAAGCAAAGTGGTCCCTCCCATTGCATTGGAAACACTTCTTGTCACTACTACCTCCCTTTGTCCCAATCTCAGCCATAGCTTTACCTTTAAGTTTAGCTCCTTGAGAAGCTTTAAAGTTGTCTTGTAATGCAAATTTTTAAGTATTAGGTGTTGGCCTAAAATTTTGCACTCATAGTTCTCTTCATATTGAACTTCCAGGCTTCACTTTGAAACTTTTTAATTACTTGTTATCCTAGTTATTGTTTTGCTCTTAAAGCCAAGTTATATGCATCTTTAAGGCTATAAATCCTATGCATTGCCAGCTCCTTTTGAATTTCTGCCCTTTAAGTTGTTGTTCCGACTCTATTTGTCCACAATGGATAGAGAGTTCATCAAATATTTGTGTACTTTGTTACAAACATAATCCCTTGTCTAAGTATTGTGAGTTGATCTTGATAATGAAATGGTAAATATTTTTATAATAAATTTAGCTTTATCTCTTCTCAATCAACAACTGGTAGTTAGCCTATTTTTAAAAGTCTTATCCTCTGTTAATCCCCACCAAATTTTAGCATATCCAACTAGCTTCATCTTTCTAAATTAGACTTTTTGATCTTCTGACATGCTGTACCAGCCAAAGAATTCCTCCATTACTACTGTCCAGCCCAAAAACAAGTGTGGATCAATCTTTCTTGCAAAATTAGGGGCTTCAACATGAACTTTTGGCAATATTCTCGATTACATAATGTGTTTCAACTCTATCATGGCCTCTAAAATCCCTCATGCACTCTCCAAGTGCTACTAGTTGGTTTCATTGCCTTGGATCTCTTGGTAGGTGTTGGTTTCCTAACCCCACTCACCATTGATTGATGTCAGCCTCTTCTTCTTGTCAACATCAAGTGTAGTCTGTCATATAGTGTTGTTTTTTGGATTAGTTCTTGAAGCACCTTGTGATTGAGGGCCATTAAGGTCCGATAATTATCATAAGTATTTCATTTTGCCCTTGGTCATTGAGTATTCTTCCATACGCCCTTCTGCTACGTGTCACCATTGTGAACCAAAGCTCTAATACCAAATTGATACAGGAAAAATAGAAGAAATATCAACTAGTAACTAAAACTCACAAAAATTGGGAAATATAGACTGTTGAGAACTGTTAGGCTTCTGTAGTTTCAGATTTCAGATCCGAATTTTAGCTTAAGTTGTTGGTATTTCAGGTCTAGATTAGCTGGAATTTTAAAGTTTGATATGGCTGGAATATAGGAATTTAGTTGCCGGAAGTCGGGTTAAGATTGTTGGAATTTAGTGAGATAAACAAGGAATGGAAGGCAGGAATTAGGAATCATTCTTGGGGTCTAAGAATCACTCTTAGAAGAAAGCATCACACCTTCTAATTGAAAACTCAAGTTATAAATAAAAATTCAGGATATCTTATTCTTGAAGGGTTAAGTAAACACATATTTATAGAAACTTTTACAATCCTTATTCCAGTAGGAAAGGGTTCCTAACATATTGAATCCTATTCTAAAAAGGATTCTTTATTGTTAAATAAGCGTAATTCCTAAACAAATTAGGACAATATATCTAACTTATATTATTACCTATCTAATAAGAAAACTTAGCATAAAATAACTTTCAGCCAATTTTCAGTCCTCGTTGCCCTTGCTGTCACTTACAATTCTCATTTTTCATTTCACAAAATTAAAACTTGTGATTGAATAATTTGTCCTCTTTTATTTTGTTTACAAACTCTAAACTCTTTTGCATCATAGTGCTATTCACTAGTACTAATTACATATTCACCTTTCTTATTACTTTTTGAAAGTAAAAATGTTCAAAAACAAACCTGGCTTGGAATAACATGGTGAGTCCTAAATGGTCTGACGACAATATCGTTCCGCAATTCATATGTTTCACCTGAATTTGAGCTTAAAAGGATCAGTACTGACACTTATGAAAACAAAATCAACAAAGCTATAAGGACCTACCTACATCCAAGGCAACTAAGTCAAGATTCAATTCCACTTGGCCCATGGTCCTGTGAACCTCAAACAACTTGTCAACATCCTCTTTAATGCAAGGAGGGACAAATACTGTGGGAGGCTTCAAGTTGTACAAGCCACGACTGGCTACATACATTGGCAACCCACCCTGAGTTAGATATATATGACACCATTTTAGACCAAATGTCCAACAAACCAATGCTATAACTATACTAGAATTCTACCAGGGCAAAAGCAAGGATTTTTTTAATTGTAAAAAAATAAATGATATATGAAGAGTCGGTTATAAGAGTTCTAATAGAAAAATATGATTTTTAGTACAGAAACTACATTTAAAAGAGCTTATAAGATGTAATTATTTTTCATATTTGACAAATGTAATTCAAAGGTGATTTGAACAACAATAAACTATGCACCTATTAGAAGGAAAAAAATAAAAAAGTTATTATTATGTAAAAAAATATTTATTAATACATTATATAGTATAGTTCCATACTGATATAAAAAGCCAGAAACAAAAGTTAGTATGACAACAACTTGCATCAAAATGAAGTGAATCATAATTTTTTATATAATTTTAAAAAGTCACAAGTTATCGAAGTAAATAAATTTTATTACTTTATAAGGAAGATATTATTTTTCTATCAATCATATTCCTCAAAACTAATTAATATATTAGATTTTATATTTAACAATTCATTTAATACTAAATCTTAAGTTTATTGGTAGAATTTTGGATAAAAAATTGAAATATTTAAGTACAATTATAATTACTTATATTTACTTCAAAAAACTTTTTAGAGGAATATCTTCATGTTATATTTTCAATTCAGAATTTTAACTATTATGACATTCTATATGATGTATTTTTGATTAGTTAAATTAAGTTTTTTAAAGGTAGTGTAAATTATGAAAGCGATTAAATTTTTTAAAAGCAATGATAATTACTTAGCATTTTAATTTCAAAAGACCTTTTAACATTTTCATTTTAAGAAAATCCTCTCGTCCTAAAATATTTATGTGAAATTTTAATTGTTATTACATTTAGTATTGTATTTACTTAATTAAATTGTTACTGCATTTCTCCTCATTAAAATTTAAAAATTATCTTCAACTCTAGTAAGACGACTATATTTTATTAATACATATAAACAGGTGAACTTCATTAAGCTTAAAATGCATTGAATATGGAAATCCTTCAGTTCATCAGCAAGAACTGCTTTTGATCAAAAGATGTCACGGCTAATAAACCAAGTACATCATTCCCATTCACTAGTAGCACTCTACCCATATCTTTAAGGTATGCATTCCGGATCACTAACAATCAGGTCAATAGGCTTCTAAAAGTATAAGTGTCTATCAGTTCGATTAACTTTTTCAGTCAATTTCAAAGATCCAACAAAATGCTGATGCTGGGGTTGCAATCCTCACCGATACCAACCAACCAATTTCAAGAAGAAAATTTTAATAGCTCATGACCAAATAATATGGGACAACAAGAAAGTCTCATGTTAACAAGCAATCAGAAATGCAATAAGAAGACCAAATAAAAGAAGAAAACTGACAATATGATCGAGATGAGCATGGGTGATGAAGACAAAGTTCTGGTGGATAGCTCTTGAAGGACATCTCCCGATATCAAAAGCACACTTCAACTCGGGTATTATGACACATGTTTCATGCCCACCAACCGAGAGTCCCTCGATTGAATAGCCTTCCAAATCAACCCATTTACGAGAGACTGAGGAACGGGCTTTTCTGTACTCTTCTTCTTCCTCAATTGCTCGACTAATGGTGGAAAGATAGCCACCAGAGGTTGCTTGGAGTTGTGGACCCGAATTTAAGAGATTATGGTGGTTTTGCGTCTCAAGAGGGCAATGGAGGTGAGTAATTGATGGAATTGATGGGTGGCGAAATGGCACAATCCGTGGGAGTTTGGAGGACGGGAACAAGGATAGAGAAGTCTGCATTTAGACAAAGGCTTGAGGTTCGGAGAGGGTGAGGTTTTAGACAGGATTTGTTATCGCTTTCTTTTATCTTTTACGCGCAACCCAGATATTTTGAGTACCATGACTGCCAGCGAGTTTAACACACGGTGCGTTGTAATATTAGAGCCATCTTGGCACATCCTCGCAAAAATAGCTCATCTATTTTCTACAAAAATAAAAAATCAATAAATCGAAATAAAATATAAATTATTCTAAATACAAATACTAACACTAAAATACAATATATATTTTTTAAAAATAAATGCATTGCAAAATCAAATCCAAATTAAACATATATTAAAACATATGTTTATTTGTATAATAACTCAAAACTATTTTCAATTTCAAATAAATAAGAGTATAACAATAAAATACAAAATAAATAAATTGGAAAAAGATTCATTATATGATATATTGTAGGGCGATAAAGATTAACCCTTTTAAAAAACTTAAACTTAAAGATTATTAAAAAATTTTATAGTTTTTTATTTTTTATAAAACTCTTTTTTATGAGAATTTTTAATGGGATATTTTTGGTGTAATTATCTTGTTCGTAATTAGCTGTAATTTTTTTGTTTCTTATCTTATTCATAATTAACTGTAATTATCTTGTTGCTTATTTAGCTCCTTCCTCTTCGACAAGTTAGTTCATATACTGTGTATATATTCCTCTTTTACGTGAAAAAGAAAGATAAAGAAATTCTGTCACATAATTCTTTATTGTATCATAGCCAAATTAATCTAAAAACCGAGTCTCATTTTTTTGTCGTTGTAATTTTCACACTACGGCTGGAGAGTAGAACAACAAGTTAGTTGCACTTGATTAGACTTCCCTATATTACTTACACCCCTCGGATCACCCTGGCATGAATATATGTCCAATGATCTTGAAGGGCGGTTTCTATCAAGAATGGAAAAGAGTATGATTAATGCCTTCCACGCAAAACGCAAACTAGGCTTCTTGGATGGAATCGTGACGAAACCAGATGATGCTACCGCTAAACTTAAGGATTGGTTGAGTGTTAATTCCATGGTTACGGATTGGGTGATCCAATCAATTGAACCATCTCTTTGCTCTACTGTCACCTATTATAAGGCAGTAAAGCAGATTTGGGATGATCTGTGCCAGCGCTTTTCTATTGGGAATGGCCCTCAAATTCAACAATTGAGGTCGGATCTGGCACATTGTTTGTAGAATGGCTAGAGGATTCCTGCCTATTATGGGCAATTGAAGAAGATTTGGGACAAACTCTCCCTTTATGTGATGGCGCGGGGTTGCACATATGGTAAATGTACTTGTAACTAAGCGGCAAATCCAAGTCAAAAATGTGATGATGAGCGAGTTCATCAATTTTTGATGGGCTTGGATGATGATTTATATGGAACCATTGTTTCCAATATTATTTCTCATGAACCTCTCCCACCACTGAATCGAGTATATGCCTTGGTGGTGCAAGAGGAATGCCACAAGACAATGATCAAAGGATGTGATGCTAGGAGTGAAGGTGTGGCCTTTACTACTTTTTTTGCTTCTTTTAATAATACTTGGTTCAGCCTGATTCTGTTGGGGCTGGACGTTACTGCTTGGATCCATGAAGTCGGTAAATCTCGGCTAGAAGATACCTGCAAAAACAACAAAGGCTCTCCGGGGGTTGATCGCCGGCAAGCCTCTCCGATGCTTAAGTCAGTCTTTTTTGTAAGGGGTTGCAATGAAAATTTAGGGTTGTAATCTCATACCTGTATTATGGCCAGACGGTCCCTTATATATGAAATACTGATCAGATTTTGGTCTTCACGTATGCGTGGGAGGTTATCATCTGCGAATGGGCCGTTGATGTTTGGGCCCGCTAGGCCAGCCAAACCATAAGCCCCCCTACTCCTCGATTCTTATCAAGGAGAAGGGTCGAAGGAGTATTGCAGAATTGTGCGGCGCATCGATACGGCGACTTGAGATAAAGTCGGTCGGTAGGGAATCAGCGCCCTATTTGCAACAGCGCCTGTCAGGACAGAAAACCTATCGGGTGACTCGTGCTAGCATGGTGATTGATCGGTTGCCAGGGCGATCGATTGGCTCATGCTAGGCCGGGGCGATCGATCGGTTGTCAGGGTGATCGATCAGTTCGTGCTAGGCCGGGGCAGTCGATCGGTTATCAGGGTGATCGATCGAACATCGATGTCTAGTCACGACGCTAGGGCTAATTATTACTTGACGATACGCATCTTCTGGGCACCGTTCAAAGTCAGGCGCGTCCTTTCGGCCGCTACGCCGCTTTGGTACTTTAAAGACCCTAATTAATGGTGGGCGGCGTGGGCGTCGTTCGAAATTTGAAACGAGGATTGACGCGCAGCTGTCGTTCGCTGTCGCACGCTGTCAGGTGTGTCCTTTCGACTGTTACTCCGCTTCGATACTTTAAAGACCCTAATTTAGATCCGCGCAGATCTTGCCACGCATCTGAGCACGGCTCAGATTTCGCCACGCGTCCAATGTTGACTGGTACACCCCTGCAGCTGGTCACTGCTATAAGAATCAGAGTCGGCAGGCCACAGATCTTCTTTGCTCCCATTTGATTTTCTAGCCTCTATTCCTCTGCCCTGTTGTCTTTTTACTTGTCAGACAGCTGATTTTCTTACCGCCGCCATTCGTAATTTAAAGTTCAGCCACCAAAGTAGGTACGTCCCTTTTCCTCTCCTTATCCGATAAAGTTTTCTTTCTGTAACCATGTCGTTGACCAGTTCCCGAGGTGGGGTTAGTGTTATGGATGAAACGGCCGAGAGGGCCGAAATAGCGGCGGAAATATTGATGAGGCCGGAGGTAAAGGGGGTGGAGGAAACCACGGCGAGTGACCGGAAGGATGGGCTGGTTATTGAGGCACCGCCGCGGGATCCATCGACGATGACGGAGAAGGAGTTGAACCGATTGGTCATCAAGAATAACATCCCTACATCATGGGGACCGAGGCTAGCCTTTGAGAGGGAACGGATCCATAGTAATCTAGGAGGCTACTTCGCTGTGTCGGACAGCTTTTTCGCGGTATGCCCCGATGAAATATGCAACAGCTACCAGTTGAGGCCGAGCCAAATTCCTCCGAACGGCTGGAGATTTATTAACGGCCTGGCTTTGCTATGCCATCAATTCGGACATCTCCCGTTGGTCGGAATCATACGCCATTTTTTAAGAATGAACCAGAGTTCAGATGCCGGGGCTGGGGTGCCTCATCTTCAATATAGGGATGCGCGCTATCGCCCGGCTGGAACAACCTCAAAAGTCTAATCTTGGAGGACGAAATACTTTTTTGTGAGGCCCCCAGAAGCTGCTTTTGAATCCAGGCCGTGGAGATACCCCCTTGCCGAGCGATGGAATGATCTCGCGAGTATGGTCCTTAGCAGAGAGGAATGGGAGGTAGTCGACCGTATTAAGGCGCTCGGTCGATATGACTTCGATCGCCTTATTAGGGGATATCGCGGGGGGGCGTCAGCCGACTCCTTCTCAATCGACCCCCCGCCCCAAATTAGCGAGCTAGGAGAAGAAACTGCCCTTCCTGGTTGACTCCCTGTAATTTAATTTTTTGTTGAACTTATAAGTATTGGTTTTAGTTTCTAACCCGGTTCTTATATTTGCGCAGCCATGGCCAGGATTGAGGATTTCGCCGGGTCTTCTAGTTCCACCAGAGGCTGGCGCAAAGCTGCTAAGCCCTCAAGGGTAAAGGGGCAAAGCAAGAAGAGGGGGGCCAGCGCGGACATCGCGCAGCCTGCTGTTCCCGAGCAGGGTGTTGCGCAGCCCGCGGTTCCTGAGCAGGGTGTTGCGCAGCCCGCTGTTCCCGAGCCGTCCGCAACGTTCGTTCTAGCGACCATCCCCGAACAGCCAGTGATGATGACCCGATCGATGGGTGAGGGCCTAGTGGCCATAGAGGGGGAAGGAGAAAAAGAGGGGGAAGAAGAGGAGGAGCTGCCTCTTAAGAGGAGGAGAGTCGTTCGGGTTATCGACCGACCATCCTACCCAGCGGATAAAGGCAAGGGGAAAGAGAAAGAGAGTGAGAGAGACAAAAGGAAAGAGCGAGCGATCGGCGCTAGGAAGTGGGTGTCCACTATTCGCCTAGATGAGACTGCGTCGATTGGGGATTGCGACGTGGCTCTTCATATTGCCGAGAAAGCCGTCCCCCCCACGGCTGAGAGACTGATAGAGTCGTTGGACAATGGAGAGATGTCGGCCCGCCTCGTCCGTAACTGCGTAAGGGATCTGGCGTACGCCTTTGCGATGCATAAACGTATCGAGCAGCTGGGCTCGACTTCCCTAACGCTAGAGCGGGATGCGACAGATCTTCGTGAGCAGGTTTGTGTTTTGAGGGCCGAGCTTGCAGGTCCGTGTTTTGAGGGCTCAACTCTCTTCCTTGGAGGAGGAGAAGAAATTTTGGGAAGAGGACAGAGGCGTTTTGAAGGCTCAACTCGCTTCGGGGGAAGAGGAAAAGAGTCGGGTGGCAGCGGCGAGGGACGAGCTAAAGGAAGAGTGTCGCGCGCTGCGGCTTGAGAACGATGGTCTGAGGGATGAGGTGCGTACTGCCGCATCTAGGGCGAAGACGACACAAGAGCTCCGATCCAAGTTTCTTAAGGATTGGAACGAGGCGGTGGAGGCCAGGAGAAGGGCTGAGGAGAAGCTGAAAGAGTTGCGGAGCTCTATAAAGGGGGAAAGAATCGCTGCGATCAAGCGATGGAAGGAGCGGTATTTACAGGGGGAGTGCCATGAGTATGCGTGCGACCTGGCTCTTTCCATCCTGAGGAGCTGTCACAACGTTTGTGTTCCTGACGGGTAGGATCGTCCCGCCTTCGAGGATTATGCCGCACCAAGGATCCCTGCCGGTCTCGGCCTGTCTTTGGAGGAAATGAGGGAGATAGTCGAGGGAGAACGAGAGGTGGTTCCAGATGAAGAGCTGGACCTTAGCTTGGATGAGGGGGAAGAGCTGTCTCACGAGAGCGTTTCGCCACTTGCTTCACCTCACCCCGACCCTGTTTTACCGACCTCCTCCCCTGCCAATCCGGTCGCTTCTCCCTATGATTATGCCTCAGCTGTTATGCCGACCCCCGAACTACTTCTCCTGAGCCGGTTGCTGGCTCTTCCCTTTTTTTTTTGGGTAGAAGCTCATCTGGTCGGGCTTGTGACCAGAAAAATACAAGGAAAATAAAAGACCTTATTTTCGTCCTTCACTGCCTTGTTTACTCGGTAAATGGCGCTTTAAATGGGGATTAGCTTTGTATGGAAAGTTGACGTAACAAGTTATCGCGTGCGATATACATCGACAGGTCAGGTCGAGCGTGGTCGAGGCCGAGCGATATGAGATTCAGTTCTCAGGATCGCCTGGTCCCAACATCTTGTGTTGGCAACCTGGCCGAACGTGGTCGAGGCCGAGCGATCCGAGATTCGGTTCTCAAGATCGCCTGGTCCCAACATCTTGTGTTGGCAACCTGGCCGAGCATGGTCGAGGCCGAGCGATCCAAGATTCGGTTCTCAGGATCGCCTGGTCCCAACATCTTGTGTTGGCAACTTGGCCGAGCGTGGTCGAAGCCGAGCGATCCGAGATTCGGTTCTCAGGATCGCCTGGTCCCAACATCTTGTGTTGGCAACCTGGCAGAGCGTGGTCGAGGCCGAGCGATCCGAGATTCGGTTCTCAGGATCACCT
>JAOQMQ010000009.1:3696055-3709314 GCA_027563845.1 Erythroxylum subrotundum | reverse complement strand
CTTTGATTTCTTCCATTCATTCACTAAGTTTTAACCCTCAATTTCACTTCAAACCTTTCATATATTAGTCCCATAAACTAATTAGGTTGTTGGAACAAATTAGGCATAGAGGCTACCAAGCTTCCAATTACCTGTTTAGGAGTGCCTATTGCTACTAAGAAGCCTTCCTACACTGTTCTGAAACCTCTAATAGAGAAATTGAAGCTTATAATTGCTTGCTAGAGTCCACAATGTTTATCTTTAGCTATCAGGGTCTCATCAAATCCATATTTAATAATCTACATATATACTAAAGTTCTCACATCTAGCTTCTTACAAGCATCACTAAGAATATTAAAGTAATGATGAAAAGTTTTCTAAGGAAGGGTAGTGATGAGGGCAAGAAAAATGCAAAGGTAAAATAGTTTAAAATATGTAAGAATAAAAAGGAAAAAAGGCTTTGGAATCCATCATATTAGGTTGAAGAACCAAAAACTAATGTTGAAAAGAGTGTTAAGGATCTTAAAGGACAAAAAATCTATATGGGTTCAATGGATTCATACATATTACATAAAAGAAAAATAATTTTTGGATGTTAAATCCCAAACCTAAATTTTCCTAGACTATGTACCACCTCTTCAAAATCAATCACAAATATATGAAGAAATTCATATTTCAAGAGGGGGATGGAAAATCAATATTATTTTGGTATGATTTTTGGTCAAATATAGGACACCTAGATGAAGTTTAGGAGCTAAAATATGATTCACTTAATGAATATAGGAATGCACAGCTGGATCAAGCCATGCTCAATCCTTGTGGCTGAATCTAAATATGAAGGATCATATATTAAATGGAGAGGGACCAGTGATGGAATCATCACTAACACATCATGTAGGAAGCTATTAAGCTATTAATGAGAACATAGAGGCAATCAAAAACAGTCACGTGATTAGAGAACATATTATGGCACACAATCTGCATGCAAAATGTGATCTAAACACTATAAACAATTAAAGATTACCAGCATATCATCATAGCTAAATAGAGAGATAACTACATAAAACTCGAAATATAAGGAGTAGCAAAATTACCTAGAAGAGGAAATGAAACAGTTGAAGCATGGAGGATCCAACCATAGAAATATTACAAATTTACGATACAAACGCCCCTACATGATATGTTAGTGATGATTGTATCATTGGTCCCTCTCCATTTAATATGATCCTTCATATTTAGATTCAATTGTAAGGATTAAGCATGGCTTGATCCAACTGTGCATTCCTACATTCATTAAGTGCATCATTCACATTAATATTTCTTGGAATCAATCTTTTTAATTATTACCTAGACGAAGAAATGAAAGCAGGTTGAAGCATGGAGGATCTAACCATAGAAATATTACAAATTTACAATACAAACTCCCCCTTGTAGTGCATAACATGAGCCTTATTTACGCATCCCAAATCGAACGTGACAGGGAAAAAAATGAAGAAATGCAAAAAAAAACTTGAGTTCAGTTCCATGAGTTTAAACAAGCTTTTTGATGCCAGAATGAGCGCTATTCCATTGACACCTTCACGAGAGTTACTCACCGAGATATGGTTTACGTCTTTCTGTAGCTTTCTTAATATGTGAACCTCTGAATGGGTCGGAGTATCCGTACGTTCACGATTTATTTAAGTAGCTACAGGAAACCTTAACTTTCTATATATGACATCGATATAGGGCTTCCCTATCACAAATTCACATTAATTGAGATCCATTTTCCTCACTAGACTTTAGCCACTAATCCGAATCATTTATTAGGTTACTTTATTATCTTTATCTAGATCAAAATCGATTAACTTAACCGATAATTTATTAAAACAATTAAAAAGTAATTGATTATTGTCTCCCTCCCCCTTGCACAATAGTTAATTACAGTAGTTGTTACAAATGTAAAACTAGTTTAAAATACGGTTAAGCCAATCACTGTATAGGTCGATCAAGTTAAAAAAACAATTTGACCCAAATATAATGAAAGTCCATTCTCCATTTAGATATATCAAAAGAAGCTGAAGAGATTGGACCATTTAGTAAAGATAATCAGAAACAAGGCATGGCCCAACAACTCCAAATATATTCCCAAATAATCATGCTTTATATCAGAATTGTATTAAAACCTTTTTGATTAGTCACCCATGTACATGTAAAGACATTTTTTAATGTAATTTTTTAACTCTTTAGAAAAAAAGAATTATGATAGTACTTACATGTTGTGTAAATAATTTTGGTAATATTCTAAATTTTAAATCTTCTTGTAGGGTTTATTAAAATTTTTGTTAATTATAGTATGTTATATTTCTCAAACTTTAAATTTATTCTCAATATAATAATAACAACAACAACACCTAGTATAAATCCCGCTGATACGCGAGATTTGGGGTTCTTTTCAATGGAATAGAGTCTAAGATAAGTAGTAAATATCAATAATACTTCAAAAAATATTATAATAAACATGTGATAAATTTTAGTTGGATAATTACCTTTAGCTAATAAGTTCTCCTTATGTTTATTTAATTTTGATAATTAAATTATCATATAATGATATATCCCATCTATATAAAATAATAATATAATATTTTGATTCATACTGATAATTAAGTTTAGTAAATTTTTTAAAATTTATAATAAAAATATGAAAATAGCAATGCTAATAAAACTCAATAGAAGTTATTTACTTCCCTTTTTATTTTAGTCTTTTTTTCTTATAGAGATATAATTTAGTGGACATAATGATATCCATGGTTAAAATATGCTTACTTGTAAAAAGAGATAATATTTTACTATATAATTTAAAATATTTAAATTATACAATAGTAAGAATCTCATGTGTTTATTAATATTCACATTTTATTAAAAAAATTTGTTATTTTTATAATGAGTTTATTAATGTTTACATTATATGAATTTTATCATTAATTAATAATTTATGGTTTCATCATAAATTTATATTTTTAGTTGTTTAAGAAAATTTTTATTATGTATTCGTACATATTCATTATAATATAAAATACATTTATTTATTTATGTTTTTTCAAAATTGTACTTTGTAAGGGCTTAAGAAGTAATATCATCATTCTCAGTGCCCTCCTATCATGCGATGCGATGATCGTAATTATTTGGATTAAGAAGTAATATCCTGTGAATTCTTGTTATCCTTCCGTAGCTACTACTCCATTTCTGTTTCTAAGAACTGAGTTAACTTGTTTGAATGGAGCTCAGAATGCAAAGACAAAGCTTTACGTCCCATCCCTTCCCTTGGGTTTTTGAAATCATCTCGTGTCGTTGATGTTGTTATTACTCCCTTTTCGTTTCACTTACTGAAAAAGAAGAAGAAGAAAAGGAGCAGGACCGGATTACATGCAATTTTATTAATTCAGAAAAGAACACTGGATTGATGAATTTTGGGTTTGACAATATATATAGAAAGCTAGATGTATTCAATAGTCGGTCGATGTAAATTGTACCGGAAAGACGGGGAATATGTTAGTTTATGTTATTGCATTCAATCAATTAGATGTTGAATTAACGAATGACATTATTTTGAATTAATGAAAAGACCTTATTTATTTTTATGTATTAATTTAATTAATATTTTATGTTTTAATACTTTTGATAAAATTCTTGAAATAATTACTGTGTAATTGAAATTGTGATGAGACCATAATTATGAGATTCAATTTATACTTATGTGTTATTCCTAAATGTTCCTAATTGTAGTTTCATCAAGAATGGATATTGTTGAAACGGTAAAGCTAGCAAACATTATGTTTCTTTCTTATGAAGAAAGTAATTGATCTTATAAATTAAAGTATAGGAATATTTAAACTAATGTGTGGTGATTATTAGAGAATAAGTCACTGAACTGACCCGATTATGAAAATTTCAGATGACATATTACTTATGTGTGTATGGATTATCTCATAATAATGGTTATATAATTAATTATCAGACTTGAGATTATCAAGGTATCTAGTGTGAGAATTTCTGTATTTTGATGCTATTTATGAATCCTCTTAGGATAATTCAGTCGGTAGTAATTAGATACAGTATGAATCATATGTAGATAGTTGAGTAAGTCAACATATGATTCGCCACTCTAAAGTAATTAAAGAGAATACTCTACTAATGATTTATAGAATTCTCTAGCTAGAGTAAATTGATATTTGAAAAGTTGTTTTCAAATTTCAATTATAAATTAATTATTAATTACCAAGAACGATCATGATTGAATGATAAAAGTAAACACTGTATCCATATTATGTCTAATTAGAATATTGAATGACGAAAGGATTAAATTATACATTATAGTCATGCATGGATAGGTTAAGTCAATCACTTTCACATTCCTGATACTTAGGTAATCGTGACATGTTATTAGACGTCAATCATAATTTATGATTATAAATTATTTAATTGAAGAATTAAAAATAAATTAAAAGAATTTTTAATTTATCCAATTCTAATTATGAATTAGAATTATAATTTATAATCATTATCAATTTATTAAGAACCTAATAAATCACACATCAAAGAGTAATTTGTGAAAGAAAATCAATTTAATTAAGTCAGACCTAATTATAAAGTTTGAGAAACTTTGAGAATCACAAATTAAATTAATTAGAATTAGAATTTAATTAGAATTATAATTAAAGATATTTAATTTTAATAAAAGACTTTTATAACTTTTTTTATTTAAAGGGAAGAACTTTTTGGAAGCTAACACTTTTGTCTTCTTCCTCTCAAATCAATTTGAGAATTGTTCTGTGAATACTATCAGAATCTAGACACTTGAACAGCTTATAATTGATCAATCGGAAAAGTTTTAAAAAATTTTCAACAGAAAAACAAATAAGGTACAATTTCTAAATCGTTTTATATTTTATTTAAATTTATTCAATTATCAGGATCTGCTCGTAATTTGTAAAATTTTTATTTTCCGCTACGCCAGTTATTTGATCACGGTCAAATTTCAACAGAAGATAAACACCTTGGGCATGTCAAACAGCCCTGTACAAAAGGCAGGCATCTATTTCAGTAAGAGTGGTAGATCCAGAACAGAGATTGATTAAATTCAGGCAGTAACTTTTACATCCCCGCAAATCGTAATTTTTGAACTAGAGAAGACAGTTTCAGCATTTTGAAGAGCGAAACCTCGAACGATGGGCAAAGGGAAACCCTGACCCAGGTGTGCATTTACGTATGGCAAGAAAACAGTTTCGATAACTGTCCACAAGACTGGCTGCAAGATGAGAAAAGACATGTAATCAGTAAACATGTACTTAATTTGGGGAAGTAATGAAAAAGAGCTTAGCCAAGAAGTGCCTGAATCAGATATAACCGAAGCCTGCCGATATTGCTCCACTTCAAAGACAATGAGAAGTCATTTAATTGTACGTTGCCACCAAATTTGTTTCCCGATATTTTAACAGAACCTGACATACCCATCACCTGGAATTGGGAACACAAAGCAAAGTATGAATCTTGCTGATAATCCTACTGCAAAAGAGTCACAGGTAAAGCAATGATTGCAACTCATTGGGTACGGTAACAGTAAGATAAGTTTATAAAAAGCACCAATAGAAGAAAAATAAATACAAGAACATTTGCTGCTTTGGAACTATCCTCTGTCAGGGTCCTTCTCTTGAATGTTTCTATTCTACAAACATTACGATATAAGGGTGACTGTTCTACAGGAGATTTAAGGTTACCCTTTATTCTCTCACTCCGAGTTAATCAGAAAAAGAAAAGTGAAAGGAGAATGAAACCTGCAAAGGGTATTTCGGAGAACCCAGAAATGATAAATAAGGCAAGATGTGACCTTCATGATGAATGAATAACTAAACAGATAAATGGCGTAAGAAACTAGAAACAGAGCCAGCTGCTACATTTTCTTCACAGGAAAGCACAAAACTTGTTTCCATCTTATATCACAAAATAACACTTGATTCCAGAGGCTAAAACGTTCAGTGATGCTAAATCACATGCAGAAATTTTGACAAAGAAATGAAAAAGAAAAAGGAAGTTGCTGGATACACAGGACTGAAAAAAATATGCAATTTTATCAACAAACTTACCAATGAAATGCATGCAACTGGTATAACTTGGTCCTCTTGCAAAACATCAAGTATCAAGTTTGCATATAAAGTGGCATCAATGCCGTGCTCTAGGATCTTTATCACCGGAGGAGAAGATAAAGAGACATTCAGGTTCATGTCATCGTTTGGATATTTCTTGTACAGTCGGGGAATAATAAACCTCCATCCAGCAGTGTTTAAGAGAGACTGATCCGGTATTTTATCCACGATCCATTGCATAAAGTTTGCCTAACATAAAAAGGAACAACACAGATAATGCTAAGAAACCAAGAACTTGAAGAAATTCTCTATTTTAGTATTTCAAAACTTGATTTCGAAGAATCCTAGTAGCATGCATCTGTGAAGTTCGAAGTTGGACTTTCACACAAATATTATGAAGCTTCTTAGTATTTTAGGTTGCAGAAAGCCAACAAATGCACTCACAAGAAAAGAGAGGATAGTCTGGTTTTATCAGATGATATTGGTTGCAAATATAATCATTTACCCTGTAGACCACAGTTCTCCCAATATAATCATTTATCCTGTAGACCACAGTTCTCCCAAGTAAGAAAATATCAAATTTACAGTAAAGAAAAAATATATCTGAACAAGGATTCATCATAGATTTTCAATCTGTAGACTCCAGCTAGTAAGTGCAAAAATCGTAGCTAAACTAAGTTCATCAACTTACATCATAATACAAGGATGAAGCAGACTCAAAAACAGCTTGATCCAGTGAAATTCCTAGCATTTTAGATGAATCAATGCAGGAAATGGGAGGTTGCAAACTTTGATGGTAGTAAATGGAGATTGGATCCTTTTTCCTGGCAGCAAATAAGCCATTGATGTCAAGAGCAATGGAATAGTTACTCAGGGATGGATCATTCACAAAAGTGACATTTATAGAAGCATAATCATCCACTGGAATTTCCTTAGGCAGAGCTTGCATAAAGGAGTCAAGCTTTAGGATCCCTTCTCCAAGTTTCTTGGTGATAGTATTTTCTACTGTAGACCTTATTTGATCTTCAAACGCATCTATCATCCTGAAGCATAGCAATAAGTAACAATATGAAAATAGATTCATAGGCAAGGAAATTAATCAAAGAGTAAATGAATTTGTTTTGGGGAAGATTATCCTACAACCCCAGGAATTTTCTTAAGAAATGTGGGCCATTTCTGAAATTAGTATTCCCGTAGTTGCTCATTACATTTAATATTACATAGATTGCACATCTATCCACAAATGCAGTGTGCTTTTCTTATAACAGTAAATCAGTAATAGCTTATAAGGCAGCACATAGGGGTGGGGCATCTTGTTCCCATAAGCAGTCATGACCAGGGATACCATTAATATCAAGTCCAGTCCATCCCCTACTGTAAGGGTCCCATTTACAGACCACAAATGGGTCGCATATTCCTGATTGAATGAGATGCATTAACTGATGTTTTAGTCACGTTGCAAAGATTTATTCCATGGCAGACTGAGCTTACAACAATTCAATTTTCTTGGCCTTGAAGCAAAAGGTACATATTCCAAATCTCTTTAGCCAACATTAGTACAATCTATAGAAGTTAATATGCACCAATAATTATCTTGACCCCAATCTTCAAAAGCAAGTACCAATTTCCAGGTTGATAACTTGTGGATCACATTATAACCAAGGAATTGTGAATTTCAAGGATAGCCCTGACTGCAAATAGTTAAAAAGAAACTCTATAATTCAGAAAGAGGACTCGATAATCAACAACAACAACAGTGCAGGTCAAAAAAATTAAACCAGAATGAATAAATTTAATTTCAATTTTTCAAGTAGATAAATAAAATTAAGTTTCAGTGGATAGAATCAGCAAAGCACAATTGTCGTAAACACAGAGGTTAATCAATTTTAGGTGTTATAAAGCATAATGAATTGGACTTCACTAAAGATTTAAATATGGGAAGTTTCGGGCAGGTGAAGTGGAAAAACATTGCCACTTGGCAACAGAAGCAATATGTAACAGTGATGCACAATGCTTGTTGATCAAATGGCAGCTCCACGTTAAGGATACATACCCTTGATAGAGCCAAGATGTTCCTCCCTCCAAATTAATAAAGATATCTCTAACATAACAACCACAGTCCATTAGTGACAGCTTTAGGGATCCTTCCTGGTTCTGCAAGCCAACTGTAAGTCCAAGCTCCATGCCTTCAACCTTGCCAGAAGCAGCACTCATCAATTTCTTTTTGTTAAATGCACAAAATATAAGCAGATAAGAGCAGAGGAGACACAAGTAAGAGGTGTTACACTTGAATTGCATTTAATCAGTATAAGTAACCACCCATTACATGACATACCGGAAACTGATACTGAAAAATCAAGATGGATTAAACTTTTCATAGGCCAATAACAATTCCACGTCCACCTTGAATAACCGTTGAATAGCAATCCTGGGCACGAGTTTATACCTGAACCGAAGCATGGCCGCTATCGCTGATATCCACAGGCAGGACCCAAGTACTATACTCATAAAACCAATTCATGGTCAAATTGCAAGTAGTCCCAGATGAAATAACAGCAACACCGGTGTCTCCAAGCTTGACAAACGACGAAGGAACGTCGATATTGTCAATAGTGATGTTGGAAAGCACCATACGAACACTACCCAAAAATGGGATTTTGGCAGTTCTCTCAATGATGGGCAACTTGAGTGGTACGATTGAAGAAATGGCCTTGCTGACAAGGTAATTCTTGAGAAAGTCAATGCCATTTTGGGATAAGAAAATAGAAGTAAATGCTTGAGCTTGTTGTTTTTGCTGCTGATGCTGAAGTTGTATTAGGTACGGCGTAGGTTGGAGGCTTTCGGTACCAGAAGGAATAAGAAGAGAAGATAGAAAGAAAAGGAGAAGAATCGGTGCCATCTCTGGGAATTGGGCCTGCAAAATTCAGGATTGAGGGATTTTCTTCTTTTTGCAGAGGCCCAGAGAGGGAGAGACAACGAAACGTAGCAAAGTTGGAACTTTTGGAAGTAGGTGAAAGCCGTGAAATGGGGTTTGCTTCTTGGCTCTTCGTTTCTCTTCTTTTCAGCGTCAATCCATGGCGATTGGTGACTGGGGAAGCAAGCATCGCCGTCACCTCCTTTAGTTCTTTATCACTATAACTGAATTTCAGTTAGAAACTTAATCATCATACGACAATATGGTGTGATTTTTGTTTTGTTTTGTGCGACATCGTTACAAGAAAACAAAAAGTACATTAGTTTGGCCAGAGGTAAATCAGTAGAAAGGTTGTTTTTATAAACCAACAGGTATATATATACACACAAACATATTAAAATAATAATAATTAAAAATAAAATAAAAGATAAAATAGTTAAATAAATATACAATCAAGAAAAGAGACAAATAAATAAATAAATCAAATAAATCATTAAAATAAAATATTTAAGCTAAATAAGGAAATGTTTAAGTTAAGTAAATAAGAGGGAAGTACTACATATTAAATATTTAGGCTAAAGACAGGACATAAGACTCGAAAGAAAATATTTAAAAGATCTATAAGAAAGAGAAAGACTTTCTATATAAGATACTTTACTTGTATTCTAGTATGTTAGAGTTTTCTATTAAAAGTCACGTCCTCATAAGTTCTAGCAGAACTATATCATTTCAAATCACCTAACCCTAATTCTTCTTAGTTTTCCTCTTACAGTCTTTAAGTACAATTTTCTCACATATTTTTATTGGAGCGTCAGGGTATCTCCTCTTAATATGTTTGAACCACTTAAGCCTTGTCTCTCTTAATTTTTCATTAATATCAGCCACCTTTAATTTGTCTCTTACCATTATATTCCTGACCTTATTTCTTTTAGTAAGATTGCATATCCAATATAATATCCTCATCTCTACCACCATTAACTTATGATTATGCACTTGTTTGATGGATCAACACTCCGTCCCATAGAACATGGCCGACCTAATCAGGCCTAATCAGTAAAATAATAGAATTTATCTTCAAGCTTAAGTGAAATCTTCTTATCATATAAAACTTTTAATACATTTCTCATTTAAGCCACTCTGATCTGATACGATGAACTATGTCTTCATCGGTCTCTCCATTGCTTTGAATGATAGATCTAAGATATTTAAAATAATTTTTCTATGGTATAACTTACGAACCAATCTTTACCTCCACATCAGAAGCCACCTTATAACCCAAAAAGTTATACTCGAGATACTTAATCTCAGTCCTGCTCAATTTAAGGCCATTTGACTCAACGTATCCCTTCAAAATTCTGTCTTGATATTGACACCTTCTTTTGTCTCATCCACTAAAATAATGTCATCTACAAACAACATACACCAAGGCACATCTCTTTGGATATTTTTGATGAGTTCATATATCATTAATGTAAACAAAAAGGGGTTTAATGAGGAGTATGGATGTAGCTCAATATCAATAAAAAATGTTATATATCTTCTCCTATCGTCCTTACTCAAGTTTTTTGCACCTGTATATAATTCATATGAACTCTCTTAACTTTTAAACACTTCCACATGATTTTCTTTGGTAGGTTATGCTATCTTTCCCTATAATATTCCATTAATCTTTTAAGGAGATGTAACACTTCTATTGTGGACCTTCTTAGCATGAAAAACTGGTTCTCCGTGATAAGTGAATCCCCTCTCATTCTCTTCTCAATCATCTTTTCCTATAACTTCATAGTGTAACTAAGTAATTAGATGCCTCTATACAACTGTAATCTGCCGATAACAAGTAAAGTTACGATACCTCTCAAACATGCTAAGATCCCCTGAAGACATGTTGTCCTTTATGACTTTATTTAAAAAGCTATAGAAGTATCTCTGTTATCTTTTCTTGATGTCATTTTCATCCATAAGCACCTACCTTGCTGCATTTTTACACAACAAACTTGTTTTAAGTCTCTTGCTTTTTGTTCCCTAGCTGTCACCAACTTAAATATATCATTTTCTCCATCTTTAATTTCTAATTATTGGTATAATTTTTCATAACCTCTGCTTTTAGCTTTTGAGATTATCTTTTTCGCCTTTTTCTTTGCCAGTTTATAACTTTCTCTATTAACTACTCTCTCTATCTATGTGGTGTTATCCAATAAAACTTAATAAACACTCTTCTTGATCTTAACCTTTTCTTGTACATCTTCATTCCACCATCAATACTCCATCTTATTACCCCTAATCCCTTTAAAAACACCCTATATCTCTTTACTTGTATTCCTTAAAAGAGTTGCAACTCTCTCTCACATTTAGTTAGTATCTCCTTCCAATTTCCATTATTCTCCAGATATTACTCCATTCTTATATTGTTTCACTGTATCCCCTTTCAGATTCCACCATCTGACTCTGGTACACCTCCTAAGACTTCTCTTCTTCCTCTAACTCTTAATTATAAGATCCATAACCAATAATCTATGTTAAGTTAAAAAGTAAGCGTTAGGTATTTCCTTGTAATCCATATAACTAGGTCGATCACCCCTTCTTATAAAGGAGTACTCAATTTGAATTTTTATGGTTCTGCTCTTAAAAGTCACCAAATGCTCCTCATTTTTCTTGAAAAATGAGTTAGATATCACCAATATAAATGCTATTTTGAGATAAAACACAACAGTTCCATTATCATTCCTAACATCATACCTAAAACCCTTATAAGTCCATGAATATTTGTTCAAGGTTACCCCTATTTGAAGCGAGACCCAATAGGAAGTCATCCTAGAGAACCTTCAACAAGATGGAGCTATGCCCAGGAACGGCTAGAATCAAACACACATGGAAGCACAAGAAACAAAATTGAAATGATAGAAATAGAATACAAAAAGAAAAGAGGGTTAGAAGAATGTTGGTCAATGGAAAGAACCCTAATAGGACTTGTCTCTTAGAACTCTAACCTTGGGACACCACAAAGGAAGACCAACCCTTTGATAAGTCAAGTATTCTCAAAGAATAAAAAGAAAGCAAAAATGCTCTAAATAATACTAAATATTATTTCTGAATGAAAAATCCCTTTGAAAGTACATAGAGGTGCCTATTTATAAGAAAAACTTCCTAAATTAATGTCCTAAGGAAGAAACTAAATAAAAGGAAACAAATCAACCCCTAAAAGGAAACAAAATAAACTTAGAAAGGTGTTGACTAGATGACCTTATTTCAAGGAAAACAAAAAAAGGAAACTAATTAAAACATGATCTGAACATATTAGACCTTATAAATCATACCTTCTCTTTATTTTTAAGTGCCATATGGTTTTCACATGATATTTTAAGTGAGTTCTCCCAATTGGACTCCATATGGGCCTTTGGACGCTTCATGTTGGGCTTCAAGGAGTAAGACAATGCCTTTTGGACCTTTATGAGATGAAATATGACTTAACAATATGAGCTCTATCTCATGAAGGTCTTGGATCAAACAATTCAATGCTTGCTTAGTTACTTTAGCCCTAGCTCTTATCATTAGGCATCCAATGTCTTGTAATGGATCTTTAGGAACATTAGACTTAAATGTTGAGCCTTTGATATGGGAATTTCATTCAACCCCTTGCCTTGCGCATTCAGACTTCAAATCTGATCTATTTTAGCTCTTAAGCATCCTTTTGCAATCTCACGTCCATGCAAGTCATGTCCTACGCTTCCTTGAGATAGATCACACCATGTATGCTTCTCTTCTTGTCTTTCACATGCCCATGGTTCTCCATCATTCCCTCCCTCCTCAAAAGGATTCATCCTCGAATCTGCAGCATTAAAGGGGGATAAGTCAGATACATTGAATGTAGCACTAACATTATTATAGGAGCTAAGCAAATTGATTTTTATATAAGCATTATCATTAATCCTTTCTAAAACTTAAAAGGGGCCATGAATGTCCAGCAAACGGACATGAATGTCCGTTCAATGGACACAGACTCGACACAGTGTCCGTTAAACGGACACAAGTTGGAAAATGAGATTTCAGCTTTTTCCAAGCCTTTCCCATATCCCAAACTCAAACAACTAACAAGACACTTCAAACTCAAGCAACATATAGCACAACCCAACCAAAAACAAATCAATACATCATCTCCAAGCTCCATTATCCTGGAATAAAACTTTACCTTCATCAATTGCAAAAATCCATACCAATCAAAGAGACTATTTCCAAGCACTAACACA
>JAOQMQ010000009.1:3637328-3671569 GCA_027563845.1 Erythroxylum subrotundum | reverse complement strand
TATTGATACAATTAAAAAATTACAAATACACTTCAAATAAATATTGATACAATTATAAAATAATCAATGAATTACATCTTTCCATTCATATTATATTGTAGGGACATTTTCGTCATTGACACTTTTTTTGTTCTGTCAACTGCAACCAAACACATTTCTATCCTCGAGACAAATAGATTTTTTCTGTTCCGTCCATCGCAACCAAACACCTCATTGTCTCTAATTTTTGTTCTGTTCTGTCTCTAAATTTTTGTCTTGTTCTGTCTCTGTATATTAGAGACGGTAACCAAATGCAATGTTATATTGTATCTTTTATGAATAGAACAATTGAAGGTAGGCTTTCTCATGTCTTTTTTATCTGTTCATTTAACTGAGTAGAATAAAACACTTATGTAATAAGAATTTAAGTGAAATACTTAAATACAAATGACTTAAGATGTTCAAAAATAAACATTATTGTTGAACAATTACAAAAAAGGCTGAAATAAGCTTTGGTAGACTTCCGGTGACAGTAACCATCTTGATCTTAAGCCTCTCCGTCTAGCGTGATGTGAAACATTCTCAAATTTCTCTTCATTTGCTACAAGAGCACATATAGATTATCATTTGGTAGACATTACTTATAAATACAGTAAAGTGGGCCTTGCATTCCTTTACGTTTCAACGTTTTGTCGTTTATTTCTTTTGTTTTGATGCAAGAAGAGGTCTCCAGAGAATTACCGATCACCTTGTCTCTTCGTTTCGCTCGATCCAACCATGGATGCTCTTTTCGACTCCATTAACCTCCCAGACCTTCTCTCCACTAGCGACATCTCCGACCCGACCTCCCCGCTCTCGGCCCCCGATCTCCGCCTCCTTATCACCCGCCTTGAGTCCCACTCCCTCCATATCAAATCCAAGGTCCGAAACTACCTCCTCTCTCACCGCTCTGATTTCTCCTCCCTCTTCTCTCTCTGCAACGACGCCGTTTCTCAGGCCGACGGGATTGACCGCACCGTTTCGGATCTTCTTCTCTCCGTTTCCGACGCTCCCATAGATGTTGAGATTCGGGAGATCGTGTCTGAGATGAGTGGGAAAATGAGGGAGGCGAAAGTAAAGAGGGAATTGCTCGGATTGTTGGGGGAAATTGTGGGAATTATCCACAGGCTTCGAGGAGTGCGAGATGCGGTTAAGAATGGGCGTCTGAGAATTGCCGCTGAAGAAGTTAGGGATTTGAAGAAGGCGTTGAGGATTGATGACGATGAAGAGGATGCAAGAGAGCCCGTAGTCTTTGGTATGCTGAGGAAGGAATGGCTCGACTGCTTTGAGGAGGTGGCTTCCTCTCTTTCTCTTCTACTTACTTTGCTGACTAGTTATCATAAGGCACTGTTTGGTTGCTGATAAATTTTGAGGGTAAACGGAAGAGAATATTTTCCAAATTGGCAATTAAAATTAAATTAGCCATTCAGTAGTATCGAGTGCATGAATGAATCAATTACTCAGCAGTTTGCTATAGTTTTTATAATTTTGTTGTATTCTGATTGAAAAATATTGGTGATTTTCATTTTAGAGGAATTGGATTTGGGTTTGTAGATTCAAGAGGTGCTTGTGAGGTTCATGGAAAATGGTGTGCGATTTGATCCTGATTCTGGTACAGTTGAAGTCAAGTATCAGTTGAGTGTCGACCAAATTTCTGGGGTTGACCTTCGCATAATATTGGAAGCCATGGAAGTGAGTACATTTTATAGTAAGATTATCTTCTTTCTATATGCGTATTCACGAAATAATCCTCCAGTGTTTTGTATCTGTTGAGAGACCTTTGCTATCATGAGAAAAGCAGTTCAAAACACAAGAACTTACTTTTGTTCCCCAGAAAACTGTTTCAAAATGTTCCTTGAGTATCTTATTTTCGTCTCAGTACTGGAATTTAAATCAACTAAGTTTTCAATGGAGTACAAATCTTCAAGTTGCAAAATTTTAACACATCTGTAAGTGTTTATTTCACTAGGTGGTTGGAATTTTAGATTATGGATTTGCTAAAGTGGCTGATCAAATGATCAAGTTTGTCTTCACTCCTGCGGTAAATTGTGGATCACTTATATCATTTGTAGAAGATGTGGAAAATGTATCAGAAGAATTGACGATGGCGGTACTGAACATAATACCATCACATGATCATAAGGTAAAGAGTGCTTCTTCTACTACCACAGATTTTTGTTTTGGTTTTTTTATTGCTAAGATTTTACTGTGTGGCATCCCACTTGAACTAGGCGTTAAATTCCTATATCAGATAATCAAATTTCCCATATCAGATAGGAATGAGGAAAAATGATAGGATATATGCCTGCAGAAATGACTACTAATAAGCTTCTACAGTTATTTTTGGGCATGGGCTTTTATAATATCTGAAATGTACCGTTGTTAGGTCAGTTTGAATATGGACCATTACAGATTATATCAGAACTCACCTCTACGAGTACCATGTTGGTATGGGGATAAATTAAGTCAAAGTGGTGAGCTTATGATACTTGCAGATGACAAGTACGAGGAATGGTGTGATAACAAGGCTCATGAGTGATGCAATAACAAAGATCATGACTAAGGAGTGGCTCCTAGCATACTTTTAGTAAAAGGAGGAAAGATGGAAGATTTTGGATGTGGATTTGGATTGTAGATTTGGACCATGATGAGGACGTAAAGAATTTATAGAGAGATTATGATATCTTACATGATAAGCTCATCACCTCATATTGGATGAAGAACAAATCACGAATCTAGGTTCTAAGGAACGTTCAATATTATGCAAGAATGACAAAATAACTCAGAAGGTATTTCTGCCACACCCACAGAATTTAGGAAAGGATTGTGGGTGATAAGGAATGGGTTTGATCTTCACAAGCACTTGCTTGAATGAAAACCAAGTCTTTAAAGAACACCAAGGAAGGATTTCTCTGAAGTAATGCAAAAGAACACTCAATTTGTTTTCTGAATATTGAATGAATGAAGTCTGCCTACAATACACGAAATAAAGAGTATTTATACTAACCCTAATGACTTGGACGACTTTCATAAGGGTAGGAATTGGGCTTTGGCCCATTCTAGTCTAAAAGAACAAACTTGCTAACAAATAAGCTTAAAACAAGCTGATTAGGCTCAAACAAACCCAAAAACATAACTAGGCTTATTTAAGGCTAGAATCCACTTATTTAAGTCCTAAATAACATACTAAAAGTTATAAATAAATAAAATAAGATGCCCAAGCAATTGGCCCAAAGATGCTCAAAACAGCTTGATTGTAACAAATGAGATGTTTCCAGTTGTGCATCAGGTCCAGCTTTCTTCAACAAGTCTATCACATTGCTCCAAGCCTTGAATCATCATTATAAACCTTAGCGATGTGTTCCCAAGTGTTTTAGCTTCTTCTCTTGTATATAGATCCACCATTAGATTGTTAAGAGCCTCTTTAGCACGCTTAGCCCTCAACCTTGTCATTGGACCTCCAAGATTCTCCAATGGATCTTTTTCCCTAATATCACTTTGTTGAGCTTGTTTAAGTGTTTCTCCTTGCTGCCCAAGATCTCCAACACGTCCACATCCCAATCCTTCTGTCTTGCCTGAAGCCACTTGTGATGCTTGATCTCCATCATTACATGGGTGGATTGGGAAGAGATAGGATAGTTTATAAGTTTATAGAATATGACTAGTAATCAACTCATAGCTAATTATTTTCAAGCATGTGATTTTTAAAGTTCAAAATAGGGTTGTTGTTGAGCCCATTTGAACATGGATTGTTACACACTAGCTTGTGTATAAAGTAAAACCAAAGAGTAAGGAATATAATTTGAAAAGCTGCACAGGCCTAGAGATTTGACATGGTTTTGTTTGTGAAATGTCATTTCTTTTGCAGTTGAAGTGATCTTTGTATAAACAGATTTGTGGTATAGACGGGCAAAGATTTATTGACCTTTGCAGAAGATAATGTGATAAATGCCTTTTTCTGCCATCAGGCAGCAGTAATGCATGTAATCGTGCTAATTGTGATATCCTAGGAATGTCTTGTGTTGCAACCCAGAGTTGGTGATATCCTAGGAATGTCTTGTGTTGCACCCCCAAAGTTGTACTTGAGAGAGAGAAACTGGAAGAAAAAGTGAAAATAATGTCTTTAGTGTCTGATAACTGCGTTTTGTTTTAGGTGCAATGCTTCAACTGTATTTTTGACATTCTCTAATGTTTGTTTAGATGGAAAAAATGGATGCTGTCACCATGTACTCGGGGATTCTTCAGGTTATTAAGTTTATTTACAGTGGTATATGCTTCCAAAATGGTGCTTGGGTTCGATGTTTTGGACGACTGACATGGCCAAGGTTATCCGAGCTTATTATTACTAACTTTCTCTCAAAGGTCTGTTTTCTTGACTTTTTAAACTTGAGCTACAAATCTTTACAACTTTTTATTAAACAGGAAGTTATACTAATTAATTTCACTAAATATATGCATCTAGTTAGCTTCAGTTGAAGCTTGAATTAATTGTTGAACTGCTTAACATCCTCCTCAATTATTGACAATATTAGAATGGTAATATACAACTGCATAGTACTGCCAAGCAAGTAAAAGAATGCCTCTGATCTGATGGAGTTATAGACATTATTCTCATTTTTTTGTGTTTCATAAGATGATGAATATTTGCATTTCAAAAAAAATTTTATTAACTTAAAAAAAAAAGATGATGGATATTTGTCCTGGGATTGACCTAACAAATCATCAATGTATCTTTAGATGTGCTGAGCTAACTTCTTGATATGTATGCTTGTAAGAATTACAGATCTATTTGTATATGTCAAGTAAGGGCTATATCCATACATGGGAACTAATCTACGAAAGTCATTGGTTTGAACATTTCATTTTGTTGTCTTGCTGAATAATGAAACAGGTTTTTCAACCTTCTAGACTAATATTGATTTCTAAAATGCATTTATTCATTTTAAAACTTTTTTCTGCTACATATTTTGATTCAAATGTTCTTTCTGCACATGCTTTCCTTCTTTGTTTTGCTTTAGGCTGTCCCTGAAGATGCCATGAAACTAGCTGACTTTCAAAAGATTATCAAGCATACATCTGAATTTGAAAATTCTATAAAGGAGATGATGTTCATCTCATCAGCTGATAACATGGACCTGAAGTTGAGCAATTTTACTGAAAATGTTGAGGTTCACTTTGCTTCAAGGAAGAAGACAGAAATCCTGGCAAAAGCTAGAAATTTGCTTTTACATTGTGATTTTTCCATTCCTCAGGTGTGATCCAATGACTGAAATTGTTTATGTGATTATCTAAGAAGTTATTTCCTGAGTATTGATGTGTTTTTTCAGGAGTATATGAGAAAAGATCCCGTGCCACTAAAAGACAGAAATTCTGTTAATTCCTCCAAGTATTTTGTTAACTTGCTTTTTCTGTCTGAGAGGTGTGTCGTATCTGAAACGGCTTCACAATTGATGGAGTTGATTCATCAGACACTAAAGGTTGTTGACCAGTAACATGGAAAAGTCAAACTCGTCTCTTTGAAATTCGTTGAATTTTTGCTAGTTTAGTGAACCTCTAAATCGATTAGAAGTGCTTGATCATTCATAAGCTTTTGTTTTCCTTGCCTGGCATGCACTACTATTTTGTATAGCCTGTGTGTTTATTACGGTTTTACCCCGAAAAGAAGTCTTCAGCAAATGTCCATAATCCCACTGAGTTTCTGATTTCAATTTTTGGGTTAATAGAAATATCAAAATAATTGTGCTTTAGGAGTTGAAGCTATAGGTGTTGTTCAAGGACTTGGCTTAGAGGAATCCATGGTTTTCCTTTTTATTAAAATTTATTATTTACCTATATCATTGTCTATGCGTCCTCATTGAGCTAACATAAGTTTCTTCATGTAAAATATAGACGTCTCTTGTGCCAAACATAGTTTCCGTATGGCTAACATTCATCAACTCGTATCTCTCTTCAATCAGTTATGAATGTCCTCCCTTAGCTTTCTTTTGTTGCACCACCTCCTCTTCTGCCACCTTCTGTCTTCCACTTATTGTATTTAATAGGGCATCAAAGAATCCTGTCACTGCATTATTGAATTGTTAATAATAGGTAGGAAACAGGGCCAACTTAAGTGCATGATGTCTCCCAACTCATAGCTTCTTGACCAGTGATCTGTAAATCTGGTGCAGGTTGTTTGCCTTTCATCTCCAAGAGTTGCACTGCAGTTCTATCATGCTGCTAGGGATGTTATACTTCTTTATGAGGCAGTTATTCCTGTGAAGGTAAGTGTATGAGAAGAAAACGTGGAAGATTGTCAGTTGCTTGTAGCTCTATGGTTCAGTTATCCAATGCAGAAACTATAGCATGCATAATATCAACATTCTGTGAAGAAATAGAGGTTGGCCACAGGCATTTTAGGATGTCTCTTCAAAGCTATCATAATAAGTTCTGGTTTTATCTTCTTATTGAGCTTCACATGTATTATTTTTTGACTTTGATTTTACCAATATTCTACAAATTTCAGTACGAAGATCTAAGAGACTTGTGGCTTTTACATGCTCATATTTGTGATGCTAATATTTAAATTTGATTTGTGAAGTTAGAAAGGCTGCTTAATGGCATCAACCAGGTTGCTGTTCTCATGCACAATGACTGTCTCTATTTTTCTAAAGAGATATTTGGACTGGCCTTTCAGGTACGCATAGATTATCAAATACTTTATGATCATTAAAAAAATTGCTTAATCTTCTTTATATCTACCTGAGTAATTGAGCAGGCATGATTGAGTACTATGTGGTTTCTTCTGTTCTTAGGATGACAGAATTGTGATTGTTCTAGCAATGACATTTGTATACTTGCAAATTCCACATTGTTAATATGCAGACAACAAAATAAAAAATTCAAACTCTGCCTTCTTGAGAGATACAAAATCCCAAATTTTGATGGTGGGAAAGCTAACCCTATTTTGTCTTTGAATCATGTTGTAGTACCGCCCATACTTTCCATCCCCAATAAAAGAAAATGCTGTTTTTGTTGATATGGCTCCGCGGTTTCACTTAATGGCGGAGGAGATTCTGCAGAGACAGATTGACATCGTGATCTTAAAGTTGAAAGAGGTACTAGAATTGAAAGAAATTGCTTATATGGTCCCTTACTACTGTTAGGAAATGTTGGGACTTATTGGTTTATAACAAATCTCTGTTTTCTTAGGCAATTGATGGTGCTGATGGTTTTCAGAACACTCATCAAATGCAACATTATGAGTCTGCTAAGTTTAGCATAGATCAGGTGGAATTTTCAGTCTTGTCTTTGTCATTTCAGTTGTTGCTGTCTTTTTTAGAATTAAATGGAACTGAATTTTTGTTGATCAGGTTATTTTCATTCTCGAGAAAGTACGCATCATTTGGGAGCCTCTCTTACTCCCTTCAACTTACAAGAAAAGCATGTGTACAGTTCTAGAGTCAGTTTTTTCCAGAATCTTGCGAGACATACTCCTCCTAGATGATATGGCAGCTGATGAAACTTTAAACGTAATGTCAAATCAACAAAGTTTTATTTTTTATTTTTCAAATGTTAAATTTTTTTTGGGATTTATTAACCTCACTTCATGAATTCCCAGCTGCAAAGACTGATCAATTTGATGCTGGAAAGCCTATCTCCTCTGATGGAGTCCCTGATTGCTGTCATCCATGGGCAAAACTCAGATGAATATTTGAGACACCCTGATAATGACCTAACACCATCTTTATCTAAAATCCGCAAGCTTGCAGGTGTTTTTTGTCTGTTGCTTAAGTTTCTCAATTGTTAACCTATTTGTTTATGCAATTACCCCAGTTATTCATTTTCCGCAATGATTTCAGAATTACTGGACATGCCTCTAAAATCAATCACGACAGCTTGGGAGAGTGGGGAACTTCACAGATTCGGTTTTACCATTTCAGAGGTAAATTAATATCTGAGCTTACCTGGGACTTAAATATGAATAGAATTTGTCAAAAGTAAAATAGTTCATTGATACAGTGAGGTCAAAGATTCTTTTGTTGGGCAATAGTAATGACAACAGGAAGGTCTGGGCTCGAATACTAGCCTGGTCAGGCCTGAATACCCGAGCCAAATTCCAATCAATTTATTTTAGTCTATTGACTTCATGTTGGGTCAGTCCGATTTTCCTTAATTGGTCGGAGCGGAAAAAATTGTCAAGTCCGATTCCAGTCAAATCAGAATTGACCCTTTTGGTGTTTGTCATGCCCTAGAGGGCACTCCTACTTGTGAATCTAAGTTTATGTTTGTAAATTGCAACACCTGTGTTAAATGCCAAACTTTCTGTTCCCTTTCATCGTTTTCAAGGGTAGTGGACGTGGGGAATCAGGGGAAGGAGGTTCAATTCTCATTTTCTGCACATGTCAGGGAGAAGCTAGATCTATTGAGAAAACTTATTTAGCTGAAAATGGAACTTGCAAGCTGCATATTTGACCAAATTCGCAGCTTCTTTTTGTCTTCATATTTTGGGTACCAGCAAACTGTATTTCTTTTCTTTTCTTTTCCTTTTTTTTTGCCACAGAAGCTGGTGACATCCAAATCAAATCCTTATAAATATTCTTTCTTAAATGTATCAGATAGTTTTTTTTTTTCCAAAAAATAGTTTTTCTTTTCAAAAAGATGCATCAGATAGTTTTAATGTGATTCTACCCTTTTACAATAAGCTAAGAAGCTCTTTCTAGTTTTTATGTGATTCTACCCTTCTACAATGAGCTAAGAAGCTCTTCATTTCTGCAGGTGGAAGAATTGATTAAAGCTATATTTGCAGATTCACCCCTACGAAAAGAATGCTTATGGAGGATAGCAAATGTAAGCTTGTAGAAACGGCTTAACAATTTATATCTATTGGAAGGCTGAAAGTTTCAGCGTATAGGGATTCTTGCATCAACCAAACGATGGGAAATTTTTTATGGCAAAGCGCTCGGAGAACTTTGGTTTCCAGTCTGGGCGGCCATAGGCAATTTAAGTTAATCTCGTTTCACTCCAATTTAGTTAACAGATATAAATTGTAGTTTCGATTCATGTAAAGTTGAGCAGCATATAGGTTAAGAGTGAAGGTGTCTTTGTGTTATTTCCTTTCCAACTTTCAATTATTCTTTGATTGATAGGATGCAACAGGAAGATCGTTGAATCGAAAGGTAGATAATCTAAGTCTTATTCTTAGCTTTGATGATGGTGTGTCTTTGCGGATTAGTGCGTTGATGAGGCTGTGTATCTTACCTGTGAAACAGATATTTGGGACTGAGAATTATACAGCTTCATTTGTGCTTCAGCTTGTCAAAACAAGTGTACGTTGTTTATCCTTTATCAGTTGCGATAAATTATTTAGAATATTTTCAAAATCAGACTCTGTATTTTACAAATTTATTATTTCTATTAAAATATAACTTGAATTCTATTTTTTCAAAATGTTTAGTTTTAATTATGATGTTTTGAAAATATTTAAAATAGACTTTAAGTGGACTTAAAATTAAATAAGATTAAAATTTGGTTTGTTAAGTGTTATGCCATTATTAATGGGCTATCTTTTATTTTTAAAATCAGTTAGTAAACTCAATTGCTACGTATATACTGTATGTGAAGCGAGCAAATAGGATATGAAGCAAATCTTTGGCATTGAGAACAAAAATGTGGAAAATGGCGAGAAATCTCGAAAGGGATCAGACTACATCAATGAATGGATGGTAGAGTTTGCTAAAATGTTCAAGAACCTTATGGGGTTTAATTCTGATTCATATATAGGTCTTCATGAACTTGCAATGAAGGTGTACTCTGAAGTTATAGAGGAGGTAGTTACAACAGTATGGAAGGTCAAATAGATGGCAGCTTTAGCATTATTCAAATGGCGAAATGTCCACATGTCACTATCACAATCAATTGGCAGCATCATACATGTTATGGTTTCTTCTTTATACGGGACACAAGCGGCTCTGATACCACTGTAAGAAAATTCCGATGTGTGCATCATATACAGACGGTGCGGAAAACAAAAAAAATTTGTTCTAGGACTTTCCCAAAATCCAGGATCTATGTGCCTATATAAGAAAATACCATAAAACCTAGCTGAATATTCCCAATTCACATACATGTTCACATACGTGTCTCCAACGATATCCATGCAGAGATATGAGAAACTAACCGAATCAAACTCTTTGATCCGGAAATGGGTAGAACAAAGACAAGAGTGTTAGCTCTCACCTTTGTTCTATAAAGAGCAACGTGAAGGAGAGGAAGAAGATGAAGAAGGTAAGAAAAAATGAGAGAGAATCATGTGAGAATCGTGAAGAAAGCTTTTCTTAAAACTTGTTTTTCACGATTCACTCATCTTACTTGCCTTCTTTGCTTTTGTCTTTTATCAATTAAAGACAACAAATGCAACTTTAAAAAAGCCTCTCTTCCTTTTCCACGTTACACACACACACACACACACACACACACACATATATATATATGCTGAGGTGGTCTAGTCACACTAGGGTCGGTCCTACCGGGTTTCAGATATGAAAAAATACCGGAGACCTGTTTCAGTAATATCGATGTCGCGATCTCATCGGGATCCATTTGGTTCTACTGCTCTCTATATAATGAATCTTTATCTAAAATCATTTTACGAATTCTTTGAGTCACTCTTATGCGTGTCATTAGGTTTTCGATTATGTTGGCCACTTAGATTAACACTTAATCCAAGAAAGTCATGAGCGACGTCGAGCGACACATCATGACCCCCAATTGATCGAAAAGTAAGTGGTTTGACGAACGAACCCGTACTCATCACGAACCATCTCACGAACCCTCGCATAGACAATTGCTGTGCAATTCGTCCTTTCACCGTGCTATACCCCACTTGGTTATGGGTATGGGCAAAGTGTCAACTCTCACTAGAATGACTACGTCAAATCAAATCCAAGTGATATCAGTTTTCGTCTTGAGACTCATTACTCTATATATGTCAATGAAGACATTCTTCATGACATATGTACTCCGGCCAGATATTTCCAATTAATGATCCCGACAAAAGGCCGTGGGTATCATCTTCTGCTATCACAAAAGTGGTGAATCTTGTATTGGCTACTCAATTACCTTCGAATACCTCAAGCTGTACCCAATCACCACCCTATGAGCGACCTCTGCAAGGCAACAAAGAATGGAGTCAAAGCACAGAATCAGTATCTAAGATATCCTTGAGTACCTCAAGTCTAAGGATACTTTCATCATTACTATGATGAGATTATCACCGACATTATAATAGGACATCTATGTGATGATCTCATGGTAGACCATCCAATAAACTTACTACTTCTAGTAAGCATCCACATCTCAACTCTAAACATCTCATGTTTACAATTTCTGAGATCTACTGCTTGATCAAATCAAGGAGTTTGACATGTGCTAGTCTATCTGAATTAACGATATCCAATCTCATTAATCCTATGACTAGGGATAATTTAGATACTGACATAATTGCACATGATAGGAATCTCAGTAGTTTGATCACATCATGATTTCCTTTATGTTATGTCATATATCATGGACTTCATTAATTTGCTTATAGATCAATATCAACTCATAAATAAAGAACACTAAATTAATGATATATGCCTTTTTTATTATTGAAAATAAAGTTTGCATACAAACTTTGTACAAAACGTGCTAAAAGCGATTGCCTTTAGGGCACTACTATAACACCTTGATGTGTTTGTTAGTGTTTCAGGGCCAACATCGAAGAACAGAGAAGTTTCGGAGCCATTCGATCCAAAACAACCCCCCACGATCATGGCCCATATGCCACGATCGTGACAGAAGCATTGGAGACAGCCCACGATCATGGCCCAATTGCCACGATCGTAACAGAAGCCCAAGACACGGCCTACGATTGTGGCCCATTTGCCACGATCATGACAGAAGAGTCAAATATGACCCATGATCGTGGCCTGCGTCGAGCAGACCTACAAACACTCAGAAAAGTCAAGTTTCGAGAAATTTTTCGGACCTTTTCATCCCTATAAAAACCCTAAGGCTACCCAGAACACATCAAGTATATAAAGAATGAGACAAAAGAAATGAGGAGTTTTTTTTATCAGCCACCACAATGAAACCCTAAAGTAGAGAACTTTGAGAGGTCGAGAAAGAGAAGGAAGAGAGAAGAGGAAGACGATGCAGATTCGACGTGCTTCCCAGAATAAGAAGCTTTCTGAAGTCGCGGCCTCCCATTGTCCTTTCGAGTTCTATTTCCTATGTATTTCAGTTCTATTTGATTATAGAATTGGGATATATAGTTTGACGATAGAATTGAATTGTTGATTGATGTTCTATACTCACCTTTGGAATGTTATTTTTGATTTAATGAAATCTTATTATTTTATGTGTTTATTGAATTAATTGTGGTTTAATTCTGCACTTTATATCTCGATAATAAACTGAGAGGGTGAATCGAGAAAAAACGATTAAATTGGGCTAACGAGAGTTAGGTAATTTAATAGGCTCAGAATTAAATCAAGTTGGTAAATCTTGCGTAGAGAGATCACATATAGGTTTCCAATTGTTTATTAGAGAACTTAAGAACTGGTTAGGTTTTGGATAGGTTGTTAATTAAAAGATTACAACTTTTCATAATCTAATTAAGGTTTATGCTTTAGGGTTTAATTATAACTTGAGAGAGAATAATTGACCCTATGATCATCTAGAACCATTAAGTCGATAAATCATAATCGGTTAGGTTAGCATTAAGGAAAGACAATTTTCCCTTTCTCTTTTTTGGTTAATTTACTAGGTTGAATTCTAGGGTGTGCTATTATTGTTCAACAAATCAATTAATTTTCATTAATTTTTATTCACGTTTAATCTGAAATTGTTAATCATTGTTTGTTAATTGTTTTCGTTAAGTGTTAATTGTCAATTGGTGTTTTGTTACTTAATTTTGGTTTGTTTGATTTATTTAATTCTTGTGTTTAAATTCATTGTTTGCTAAATTTTTGTTTAATAGTTTCTGACCTCAGATTTTAGGATTAGATTAACCCTCCTCGTGGAATCAACACCTTAGGTACTACGCAAACTACTTGTATGCTTACGGAATATTGAGATTAAAGTATTAAACTTACATAGATCGAAAAATCACGATCAGTTTTCACTTAAAAATTAAGATAAGCTTTCCATCAATATGTTAGGGACCTATTCTAACACTTTCATCATACTCACAACGTCAAAGAACTTAAAGAGAAAAGGGTCATCCACAGTTATCAAAGTTTGCTCTAGTATCGCCTTTTCCCGTATAAATTTAGCCATAAGTCGTATTTAAGGAAAGGATGACCTCTTTTTAATGAAGTAACATATTAGGGTAACAACCCATCTACCGACACCCACTTGTAAAATATCAATAGGAGGAGAGATCATAGGAGAGTTAGAGAATATACTTTAAGGATGAACCCAAGCCTCTCAATAGAAACAAAATCCCCTACTATTTGACATTAAGAACGCTTAAGAGCTACAAGGATGGATACTAGGACATAAAGGGTAGGAGTAGGATGAGAAGCAGAGAACACTCCAAAAAGGGGGGAAATGAAGGTAGTAAATCTAGGAGTGGGAAAGGTAGACCAAGAGAATGAGAAGGGGGAGAGATGACTAATTTGACAATAATAGCTAAACAATATAGGAGAAACTAAGTGAAAACTAAGAGGGAGAGTTAACTAATGTGACAATAATAGCTAAAAATAAAGGAGAAACTAAATGAAACCCAACACTAGAGATAAAGAAGATGTTTTAAGGTTATGAAGTGAGAAGAAGGAAGGTTAAAAGGGAGAAGGATGATTGCTAAGGATTAAAGAGGATGTTTTGAGGTTATGAAGTGAGAAGAAGGGAGGTTAAAAGGGAGAAGGATGATTGCTAAGGATTAGAGAGAATGTTAGAGAGCCGGTAGGAGAAAAATTGAAATTAGTCAATATTTGATTTCGAATACCAAAAAATTACCAAAATATGTTATTATGTTTAATTTTACTTCTTGAAAAGAAACAAACAAAGAAAATAAATACCCAATTACTTAAAAAAAGAAAGTAAAATAACTTTGAGCATATTTTAGCATTAAAACTAAAATATAATTAATTAATTAATTAATCATTAGAACAAAAATACTAATTCATTCTTTTTATCTAAAAGTATATATTTTTAAATCACTATTTTTTTAGATTTATCTTTGTTCAAAATATTATTAAACTAATAAAAATTTGAAGATTTTTCAGACAAGCTAAAATATATTCAAAAACATTTTAACGTACATTTAAGAACTTTTTTATTGAAAAATTAACAAACAAAAACACAAAAATCTCTACCACTTGATTGGAATGATATCACACTTTGTTGTTAGTCACCTGTATAAAAGTCAAAAAGTTCAAAAAATAAAAAAGAAAATAGACACGTTTTGTACTTTAGATCATCCAATCACGAAGAATGTTGTATGGAAGCATGCAGACCCATAAAACCAAAAATATTCATGGCTACCAAACTGAATTTAAAAAAAATGAATGAATTTATACTATAGTGGAAACTAATACAAGAAGTAAATTGAGATCATGGCCTTTAGCCTACAAAAAGACAAGTAACAGAAACTAAAACATTAAGTCAAATGGACTATAAAGACAGGTAATAAAATCTTAAGGATAAAAGGTCTAATTAGCCCCTAACATTTTCATGAATGTACAAAATAGACCCTAACGTTTCAGAGTGTTCAAATTGAATCCTAAAGTTTATTAGACGTTTAAATAAGACCTTAAGGTTTGGAAACCGTTTAAATTATTAGGCCCCTAGCATTAATGCCGTAAGGACACCTTCAGTCATCTACTTACGTGGCTCGTTAAATGTTGACATGCTTTTCTTTTTTCTTTTATTTTTGCTAGATGTGGGACCCACCGTTGCTGACATTGCATGGTGGTGGGTCCCACATCAGGTCCAAAAATGTTAAGTCTCCACCTCCCTCAGATGCAGCGTTTTTAGACAGAAACACTGCATTTTTCACAGGTGATCTGCAACCTTTCTCTTCCCAAATGCACCATTTTTCCTCTTCCTCTTCCTGAATCCCTAATCCCTTATCCTTCTTACTCACAAACATCACCATGCTTCAATCTTCACTGTCTTCTCCCATCTTCTTCTGACACAATCCCATTTTCCTCTTCCGTAATCCCTAATCTCCCATTTTCTTCTAACACAATCCCTCATCTCACGCGTCTTCCGCCTTCTTCACTGTGTTATTCCTCAGACAAAATTTCATCGTGGTAGGTCATTTTTGTTTACCTTTTATGTTTTCTATGGTTACCTAAATCTGTCTATTTGTGTCCATTATTATCTGCCTCATCTTGGATTTGTTTGTTTTCTCAATATTGTATGTTGTGGTCCCCTACTTGTAAGTCGTGGTCCCCTATGCTTGTTATGGTGTTGGATGTAAGTCGTAGTCCCCTACGGTTATTGTTAAAGATGGTGTATTAGTATAACATCGATGCAATTCTTACCTTCATCATGTTCCATCTAGTAGAAATAAATGTTCACTCTTAAAATATATTCTTATTAATGCCTCTTGAGGATTGTTATTATTGAAAATATCGATAAATCTGTGTCTTGATTTCCTTAATTCCATGTTCATGTTTAGCCTCCATTTCCTTGAAATGATTTTGCTTAAAATTTTCAAATTTTCTCTAGTTATGTGATCTAATCTCTTTGCTATGATACCCTACTGTTGTGATTAAAGATACATGATAACTCTTCACATAATAAATAAAAATTGAGAGATTAAAGAGAGAAAAGAAAAGTTAATGATTATATTCCTCCAACAACTTTTAAATAACTTCCTTAATTGGCCATTACACTCAATTCCCTTATTCCCTATGTATGAAACATGTATTCTTATAGGTGTTCATTAAAAGCTTGCAAAAACATAACTCTTATTATTATCTTCTTTTAGATTATGTTGTTTTCCCCTCATCTCTTGTAAGAATGATGAAAAAGAGGAATAACAAACATCAAAATTTAGAAATTAACAAAGTTGTTATTTTGTTTAAATATTAAATAGATTAAGGTTTAACTGTTAGTTTATCTTAGTTATATAATATGGGACAGATGCACTAGGAAACCTTGGAACTGAGTTTAGATCTTGCATCTCTAGTATTGAAGTGTCTTAAATAATATTCACACGTAGTTTATTGTCTCTTAATAAAAATTACATACAATATATTATTTGGTGATAGTAACTAATGGTAGTGTTAATTTACTAGACTGCAAAAAGGGAAATTATACAAATTAAAGAGGTATGGTTGATCCAATATTTTCACAATATAATTGAGTAACCTAAAAGTGAACATTGACTACAAACTGTAGCTTCAATACACTTTAGTTGCACACTTGATTAAACATTATGGATCTCAAATTACAATCTTCCCTCGTAATCAAACTTATCTTTTGCCACAATCTTTAGTTCCCTTTTAGGTTTAACATATAGTCTAACTTTCAATTACACATTCCTCCTCATCCTTGTCTAACTACCCCACCTTGTTCCTCCATTAGATATTTCAATTTTTTGTTCATAAAAACATAGTGATTTTCTTTCCGATAAGAACTAATAATAAATAATACCATAAGTGATTAGTATGAAACCAAAACTTTGCTAATTTAGAGACCTCTTATTCACATATAAGATTATGAGAGTGGTTTAACTTAATTTAGAGACCTCTCATTCACATCTTTCCAATAACTTCCCTGCTTACTCAACAAATGTTAAATTAAAATACCTAACCACACCTTAATAGCTATTTGGCCCTTAGTTAACAAATTAGGTTCTAACCTATCACCTAATTTGACACCCTTTTTATTTTTAGAAAGGAAAAATAATCAACCTGAAACTTTCATTCCCTCTCTGCCTTCTCAACTTGAAACTTTCATCTCTAAGTTATGTGACTTCCCATTTCCATAAAGTGCTTTAGGCATGAAGGAATAATAACATAATCACCACACTAAGGGTAGAGGATTGTAGTGCTATTTGTAACTAATCTCAAGAACATGCATTGGAATATTTATATGTATGTTTTTTTGGTGAAGTATCCATTAAATTGTTGATAATATCATTTAAATGTATGCTTTTGGTGATACACTTGACTTTATAAATTTGTTTTGAACTAGTATATGATGGTTGAACATGGAAGCATAAAGTTGTTTTATAGTGGAAAGTTTGTTAAAGAGCTAGAGTTGAAATAAGTTGATGGGGAATCAATCATTTTTTTTAAAGTAAACCTGGATTTTGTTAGCTATAGGAAAATATGTGAGATGGGGAAGGAGCTAGGATATCTTCAAGTCGATAAAGTTTAGTAAGTCTTTGAAGTTGATTAAGTCAAATGAAAGTTATCTACGACTTATCAATCTGAAGAAAATTCACGAAAGGATTGATGTATATGTAACTCATATGATCAATATCCCATCATTTGTACCTGAGGTATTACCTATATCGGGAGGAGAGGATGGAGATGGGGAAGGTGACGAGGAAAGTTGTGGAGCCACAAAGGGTGAGGAGGAAAGTTGTGAGGAGGAAAGTAAAGGAGCGACATAGGGTGAGGACGAAAGTAATGGAGCCACAGAAGGCGTTAATACTGAAGGTGTTAGTTTAGAAGTTGATGAATGATGAGGAGGAGAAGGATGAAGATGGTTTCATACATGTTGAAATTCTAGATGACCACGAACCAGTTGAAATTGATTCGACAGATTTTGGTAGTTCTATTGGTAGTGATCAATATCATAGCAAAGAAGAGCCCGGTGAGGCGTTACAAAGACCAAGTAGTATAATAAGGCACAATCCATCTGATGCTGAACCAAATTGGAGATTGGAAATGGAGTTTGACTCTGCAAAAAAATTTAGAGAGTCTGTTGTGAATTATGCAGTGCGGATAGGATACAATGTAAAGTTTATGAAAAGTAAAAGACATAGGATGAGAGTGAGATGTATTGAGAGATCCCATGGTATTTGTATATCGTTTGTCATAAGAATGACGGGTGCTTTAAAGTGATGACATACAATGATGAGCATAATTGTTTTACGATCAACAAACCAAAATTGGTTTCCACTAAGCTCTTAATGAGACATTTTAGGAATAGAATACTTAAGAAGTTTAGTATCTCAATAGTGAAGATGGTCAAAGAATGTTGAGAAAAGCTCAACATGTCTGTCAACTCAAGTATGTGTAGAACTGTAAAGAGGAGATTGAGAAAAGAAAGGGTGAGTGATTATGTGAATGAGTATGCGAACCTACAAGGATACGCTCATGAGTTGAGGAATAGTAACCCTAGATCAATAATTGAGTTAAAGCTGGCTAGAAATCAAGAAACTAATTTGTTACAGACAATGATAATTAAAACATGTAGTTGTCTAGGAAGTTTATTCATTAATTCATGTATCTTTATCTATTTTTTGTAGTTCAAAAGATTATTAATATGCTTTGATGCAATGAAAAGAAGATGGAGGCATTTGAGGCCCATCTTTGGTATTGATGGTTGTTTTTTTAAGACTGAATTCCAAGGTCAACTGTTGAATGTAGTTGGGAGGGATGGGGATGGAGGTATGTATCTGTTGGCATGGGCAGTTGTCAAGGTAGAGAACACCGATTCGTGTACCTAGTTTATGAGTTTGTTGGCTTCGGACTTGGAGTTGAGTAGTGGTGAAGGACTAACAATAATATCAAATATGCAAAAGGTATTTGTTTTTTCATTGATTAATGACCATATTATATTGTATCAACTATATATTAACTTTATTTATTCCATTGTTATAGGGATTGATTATAGCAGTAGAAGACATCATCCCATATGCCACTCATCGTATATGTGCACATCACATTACCATAATTGGCATATGAACTTCAAAGGAAAGGACTTGCGAAAGCAATTTTGGAATTGTGCTTGGTCAACATACATGGAAGATTTTAACGAGTAGCTGAAAAGGTTGGACAAAATCACACCTGGATGTGCATCATCATTGCTCGAATATCCGAAGGAGAGATGAACACAATGTTAACAGTCATTTGAATCCAAATGTCCAGTTGTCAATAACAACATGAGTAAAACATTCAATGGATGAATATTGTTGGCTAGAGATAGGCCAATTATAAGCATGCTAGAAACAATCAAAATTATGGTGATGAAGAGGCATGCAGAGAGGAGACAATTTGCACATAGCTGGAAATCAGAAGTTGCACATAGCTGGAAATCAAGGTGCAAATGTTAGTACTAATAAGACAATAGCACAGAAAATAGCAGGACCTACTTCTTGATGCAGTTACTTACAAAGATTCCAAGTGAAGATGATCCAAAATCAAGCAAAATTCCAGAAGTTGAGAGGAAGTAAGAGTTTCGATAGTGAATAAGGTCATGCTATATGTAAGATGACTCATCTTGCTTTAAGGACACTTGTTACACAAGGACACAAGCCATATGTCCTCTCCCTAGCTAGCACACATGTTCTTCTATGAGGTTGCCAAGTGTCACAATTTAATTAGGCCACTTTTCACTCAACCAATGTTGTCAAATGTCAATGCATCAACTATGCCAAAAGTCACTAACTTACAGGCTTAGTCATTTCAATTTTCATGTACCAACTTATCTTGCCACTTGACAATTTTCCTAGTCCGAATGTACATTTTAATACCTCAATTCTCCAATGATATCAATTAATTCCAAATCACTAAGTATGATCCATTAAACCAAAATTCAAGTCATATGCAATTCTCAATCATATCAAAATTTTTAACACCTATCAAACAGGTACATTCATGAACATGTAACATTTCAACTTGAGTACAATTTGGAGCCTTACAAAGTGCAAATGAGGGAAACAATGTGGTTGATTTGCAAAATTTAAATTGATGTTGTCTTTATATATGGATGGACAGATGGTATAACTTTTGTATATAAATGAATTGTGATGTAATCACTTTACTAATATTATCACTTTTATATCTAATCACAATTGGACATGTTGCTCCAATTGTTTATTCTGATATAGTTTTTGTATTTAATTGTTTATGATGTAGCCATATTACAACAACTTCATGAATAAAAAAACAATAAACAAAAAACATAGTGCAACATACAATGTTCAAAAGAGGAGTTTTCATTCTCATAACTCAAGTTTTAAAATAAATAATACATTTTACATCTACTTGTCCAAAAAAAACCATATTTTTAAACTCATCATAAGTACAAAAACCCCTACAATAATCAGTACAACAAATCCTAACTCATTTTTCTCTTTTGCCAGTAAAATAATGTCTTCTTTCATTAGCTTTATTTGCTCCTCAACTTTGAAAGTCGAATGTGATTCAATTGTGCTTCATTCAGCCTCCTGCTTCAAACGATCTACTTCTTTCTTCAGGTTATGGATTACTTCAATAGCGTTGTTGGTAAATTTGTCATAACATTTAAAAAATTCGCAATTTCCAACCAAAAAGATCATTAACAATTATAAGGCAAAAACATTCAACATATATATAAACAATTCTAACTTATCAACAAAAATTAAGCTTACACCATATTTAGGGCATCCATAAAATCTTCTTCCTGGGTTTTCTTCACTCCATAAGGTTCTTAGCGGAGCTCTTAATCCACTATAACAGACAGCATTATCATTATTTGAATTTACTGTAGTGTTAGTTAAAGACATCACGTCCATCTCTTTGGATAGTTGCTGCAAATTTATATGAGTACTCTTACTTTTTCTAATCAAAGGTTGAAACAATATGTCAACAATCTCAAATAACTCCACACACAAATCATTTATACATAAATCATTCATTTATGTCATATCTATTCAAACAATGTGTTAGGAGCATAGATGAAAACATGAGATATTTGTGTATGTTTTAATCAAAGGTTGAAACAATATGTCAACAATCTCAAATAACTCCATACATAAATCATTCATACCGAAATCATTCATATATTTCATATATATTCAAACAATGTGTTAGAGGTAAAAAGAATCAATTGGTTTCACCAAATTCATTAAAATTTGCTAGACCCACAGATGACTCCTTATTGTTCTTGTTAGTAAAGTTATTAGACAGTATACTAAAAGACCACTATACACCTGTCAACAGCAACAATGTTTAGACATTTTATGGTTAGTCAACTGTATGCAACCATAAATAACTTGAAGCTATCTACTATTCAACACTTCACAAAATATTTGGATTGTAGCTTCCTAATAATCTATGGTCTATTAGTTCCCTTACAAATGAACTTAATTGTAAAGCTAAATTATATCCTAGGTATTTTGCATTTCGGGAACTAAGCATGGTGAAGATGATTGATTATACTAGATTGCAAGATTGTTTATATGTGTTACATAGGAGCATTCAGGTATGGTATGTATGTGCTACATAAGAGGAGTCACTCACACTGCTATCTTCTAAGACTCAATCCATGACAGTAGATTCAATGTCTGCTAACCAACAGTTGATTCAAATTTGTTTAAATACCAAAGTTGTTTAAATACTGCAATTTCAATTTACTGTTTTTAATTCTTGTGAATTTTCCGAGCAAAGAAGACATGCTTATCCTTTGAATGTCCTGAAATTCTACTAGGGTAATGCAGTATTGATAAAACACTGATAAAAAAACAGTGATAAAACAATATAAAACAAGGTAGTAGCAGATAACTAAGGTGTCAAGTTACGCATGTAAGTAAAGCAACAGAGTAAGATATTGCATATGTTGCACAAGAAGAAGTTAACTCTCAAAGATAACAAGGTCACATTTGCAGCCCTCTTTGTAATTATTAAGTGCAAGAAATATGACAGTAAGGATTGTAACAAATATGAAAACTGCTTCCAGACAATGTCATTTCATCTTAGCAAACATATCATATGAGCAAGTTCGACCAGCCTTGCTAGTACTTAAGAAACTATTGCTCCTCGTGCACGATAAAAAGTTCTATTATGACCCACAATGAAATGAGCTTTTTTCTCATTCTCTTGCACTAAGTGAATCCTTTTTATTGTCCACGTGATCAAGCATTTATCACTGGACAAACCCAAATATAAGACAATGCAGGGAATATCAACAAAGAACAATTATTTGATGATGATGCTCATAATAGCAATTAATGTTGGGTACAACTTTAACAAATAATAGGAATAACAAGAAGTAAAATATAAAAGGCAGATAATGAAAAATGGTTGGTGTATTCATCGACAATAAGTAGAGATAGACCAGACAGCATACAATATTAAAAAAGAAAAAAAAAACATGATGAGACAGACAACAATGGACATAACCAGACAGATTTAGGGGGCCACATAAAACATAAAAGACAGACAACAATGACCTACCACGATGAGGGATTGTGTCGGAAGAAAATGGGAGATTAGGGATTAGGGAAGAGGAAAATGGGATTGTGTCGGAAGAAAATGCTAGAAGAGCGTGAAGATTGAAGCGTGATGATGTTTGTGAGTAAATAGGCATTAGGGATTTGGGAAGAGGAAGAGGACAAACGGTGCGTTTGGGAATAGAAAGGCTGCATATCGCTTTTGAAAAACACAGCATTTTTGTCCTAAAACGTTGCCTTTGAGGGAGGAGGAGACGCTACGTTTTTAGATATGATGTGGGACCTAGCACCATGCTCATGTCAACAATGGTGGGTCCCACATCCAACGAAAAAAATTATGTTATCATTTAATGGGCCACGTAGGCAGATAACTGACAGTGCCCTTACGAGGTCAATGCTTGTGGTTCAATCTGAACGGTTTTCAAACCTTGGGTCTTATCTTAACATTTAATAAAATTTAAGATTCAATTTGACCACTTTGAAATGTTAAGGTCTATTTTGTATATTCGGGAAAATGTTTGGGACTAATTAGCCCTTTTGGCCAAAATCTTAAAGATGAAATTTGCTTCTCATCTCAGTAGAAAGAAGGTGCTGTGCGTTTATAGCATATATGTGAGCTCGGGTCATATTTGATGATCTTATCCGCAACTTGATATTTGTCTTCCAGCCTTGCCGCATATCTTCTGTTATTTCGTTCACGCCAGATGCAGTAGATGGAAAGGGTAAAAGCATCTTTGAGTCGCAGGACATTTGGTCGTGTAAATGAGCACCCAGTTCAACGCAGAGTCCCAATGAAAACTGTCATGGTGTAAGGAAAGTAAGTGTAATAGTCGACTCCAGATTGTTGTAGAGAAGGTGCAGGGGAAGAACAAATAGTCTCTAGTCTCGACTGCAATACCACAAAAAACACAAGTATCATCAAGGTTCCCACGCCATTATCTTCTGGTCTGCAGAAGGTTTTTAAGGGCAAGCCAAGTTATGAAGGACGCTTTAGAACAGATGGGATCCTTCTAAAGGAGTTGAAACCATATGTATAACATGAGTGAATGGTGAACTTACCATTCGAATTAAGATTCCAAGAGATGCTATCTTCAGTTGAAAAGCACTTAATGTGAAAACTAATACTATTTCTTGTAACCAAATTCTGTTCCTCAATACCAATAAATTAAAATTCCAGATCGCAACAACGAGAAGAGGGATATCTGAACGCGAATCCCCCTTTGTATGTGACCTGGAAGTCCTCTAATATAGTCAACATTAGTAAGACACATGGTATCTCAGAGATACAAAATTTCTTCACCATACACTTTCACGTGCTTATCTATATTATATGCTTCAGTTCAATTATAGCTCGTCTTTACTTCCAACATTTTCACCCATCAGTTCTTCAAGGGAGAACTCATCCTCTTCCATGATCACTCCATCTTTACCATCCCAAGGTTCAGTATTCACTATTTGTGGGCTGCCATTCAGGGGTAAGTTTCCCTTTCCACCACGCCCAGCTTCCTTGACAAACTCTCTGACAAACAAAATGGAAGTGATGTAAGCTTTTTGTTCATCTAGCTCAAAATAGAGAGCTAATAGAATACTCACATGACATGCTCAAGCTCAAATGCACTCTTCAGTGGGGCATATGCTCCTTTCTTCACATTTAAGGCTACCAGAGCTGGGTATCCATAACCACCAACACCTACACGGGTCTCAAGATCTGGCTGCTTTCCTGCAGCCACCCAGACATAGCTGCACATTTGCAACATAGATCAGCATTGACATATTGACATGTTAGCATCTGATTCACTAAATCACAAAGTAAACTATACTGCATGCCTGTAAGGGCTCCTCTTGAACTTCTCTGCAACTGATAGCAACTGATTAAGGTATCTGTTCCTTCCTTCCGCCTTGGAATCCAAAATGTCTGGTAAGAAAGCAACAAAACAGATTGCAGCTGACCCACACTTCTCTTCCATTATATCCTATAAAGAAAAGAGAGTACTTATTTCATGGAAAAGGAAACTGATATAATCTGAGCTGTTCTTCGGGTGCAATGGCTTACTGGTCCAGTTAGCTCAGTCACTTCAGGTGGTGCAACATTTGATTCCAGCTGTTCCAGAGCAAATGATTCAATAGCAGAGGCAGTTCTAGCACCCTCATAAGGTGTTGGCGAGTCCTTATCAGCCCCAAATACCAGGATGGTAGGGAATCCTTGCACTTTGAACCTGCTCATCAAGGACTGGAAACCTCACACTGTCAATAGCCACTTCAAATGAGAAGTATAACGGCAAAAAACCTGATTGCTATCTATTTTCGTCACCAGAGATCTTGAACAGCTTTATAACATGAAGAAAAATTTGTGCTAAAACTAAAGGCTCAAGAAATATGTTCTATCAATGATGCAAAAGAATTTAAAGTCTATAAAAAAAATAAAAAAGGAAAAAAAATTAGTCATCCATAAATTTTAATTTGGTGGGATAAAGGTTGAGAATTGAGTTTACAATAAAGACGAGCTGAAATTTAGATTATGTTATGATTTTTTTATTAGACGTAGGAGCAAGTTAAATATGTTATTTTAGTTTAGATACATTATCCTAGTTGTTTAAGACTTATAGAATTTTTATTAGAAAAAGATTTAAATTTATTAGGAACCTTTTCCTACAAGAATAAGAGTTTTAAGAACATCTCTATAAATAAGTGTATAGTCAGCCCTTCAATAACAACATATCCTGAGTCTTCTTTCTACACATTTGATTTTTTAATCAGAAAGTGTGATGCTTTCTTGTAAAGGTGCTTATTAGACCTTGGGAATGATTCCTAAATTCTTACTATCCATTATTTTTGTTCTTTGCCACACGCCAACAATTCTAACCTAAAGTTCCACTAATCAAAGCCCTAAATTCTATCCAATATCAAGCCTAAATTCTATCCATATCAAGCCTAAATTCCAACCATATTAAACCCTGAAATCCTAGAGTAAATTTCAGCAATCAAATCTCATCTATACCAAATCTGAAATTTCAGCATTCCAAGTTGAAATTCAGATCTAAAACTTGATATAGCAGTCTAATATTAGCCATATTTCCTAATTTTGTGAGGTTTAGCTACTAGTTAATACTTCTTTTATTAATCCTACATCAATTTAATATTAGCGCTCTGATTCACAATGGCAGCAGGTAGTTGGAGGCCATCTAGAAGAATATTCAGTGACCAAAAAGGAAATAAAATACTTTTTGAGTTTTTCGAGTTATAAACAGATTGAACCTTAATGACCCTCTACCACCAGGTGCTCTAAGAATTAGTCTAGAAAACAACATTGAATAGCAAACTACACTTAATGTCGAGGGTAAAGAAAGTGAAATCCAAAATGAAAAGGCTACAACTAATCAACAGCAAGTGGAGTTAGAAAATTACCGCCTACCAAGATATCCAAGACAAAAAAACCAATCAATAACATTTTAGAGAGCACATGCGAGACTTCAGAGATAGAATTGAAACACATACCATACTTGATAATATTACTAAGTAAGTTTGAAGCCCCTAATAATATTACTAAGAACATGTGAATAATTGGAACATAATTCTTCCTACGGAAGAATTTTCATACAACAGTTCTATAAATAGGTCAATTGGTCAGAGTTTTTTTTGGATAGTTTCGGGAGTTCAACATAAAGAAAACCTATTGATATGGTTCCTTTACCGCAAATAAGAAGTGTAGTGTTGAAGCTGAATATTTTGCACAACACATGAGGGATATCTTTGATGAGGTACAAAGAACGATAAAAACCAACAATTTGACTTCTAAAGAACATGTTGATCAACATCGTCGATTGGTGAAATTCAATAAAGAAGATATGGTAATGGTAAGGATCTGTCTAGAGCGTTCTCCAAAAGGAAATATAAGAAACTTCATTCACGGAGTATTAAACCTTATAAGATCCTCAAAAAGATAAGTGTTAATACTTATGTTTGGAACTACCAAGTGAAATGGGAATTAGTCATATCTTTAAAGTTGTAGACTTAATTATTTATCATGAACATGATGGTACGTAATCTCTGATTGTAGCTGCAAAAATTCCAGCCACTCCTCTTCTTAAGGAGGAGATAGAGGATGCTCTTAATGAACCCACAAGAGCTAGAGGATATCAACAGTTTCTTATAAAGTGAAAAGGAAGATCCATTTTTGACAATACTTGAATTTCAGAAGTTTGAGTCCAGACTTATATGATCAGTATTTATCACATTTTATGTCAAAGATAACTTCAAACAAGCTGAATAAAATTGATGCAAAAGATCTTAAAGTCCAAAAGAAATAAAAGAGAAAAAATAGGCCAACCACAAGCTTTAATTTGGTGGAATGAAAGTTGGGAATTGAGATTATAGCAAAAACAAGGGGTGACATTTAGATTATATTAAGATTTCGTATCAGATAAGCAATAGTAGTTGTTGAGGACTTACAAAATTTTTATTAAAATAGGATTTAAATTTCTATAAATTTGAGTTTTCAACTAGAAGATATGATACTTTCTTATAAGAGTGATTCTTAGACACTATAAGTGATTCCTAGATTCCTACTCTACATTGTTTGTGTTCTTCACTAAATTTGAGCAATTCTAACGGAGTTTTTACCAACCAAAATCCAAAATTTTACTCATATCGAGCCTAAATTCTAGCTATATTAAAACCTAAAATCCTAGTCCAAATTTTCAACAAGCAAAACCTAAAAACTCTCCTATACCACATCTCAAATTTCAATACTCCAAGCTAAAATTCAGACCAAAAACTTGATACTCAAGATATATTTCCTAATTTTATAAGTTTTAGCTACTAGTTAATACTTCTATTTGTCCTACATCAATCAATCTAACTTTGATACTTTAAGTTATATTTTAGATAATTTCAACTTATAGAATCGAAATATTTCCAAGCTCTGAGTTGGGATCCCATCAATGTACTTGAAGCACAGCTATCCATTAGCAAAATATTTGAATGCTTCTAGAAAGCAATAAAACATATTTTTGAACATATAAATCAAATGAAATAGGATACACTAAAATCAAAACTATTTTTCTACAATTACGACTCTTTTTCATTAAAGAATTATTTTTGTACAAATTCGTGTAGAGCTCAATATTACCTGCTCAACATCACAATCGACATGACCCAGCTTCACCTTACCCTTCAAGTTTGCTGCAACCCTTTTCCACTCAGGAGCCAATTTCTTACAATGTCCACACCTTGGAAAGAATATTATACATGATACTTTGCAACATTATTCATAGAATAAAATCTTGTAGTAACTTACATGAAAAATTGGAGATAAATGAACACACACACGTTAATTTTCTATCAACAAGGAAAAGTTATTAGTTTGATGACAACATCTCAAATCCTCCTCTGGAGAAATGTTATGAAGAAAGATACAGAGTATTGGTACATATTTATCATGGTTACTAGTAACTAATTTACAAAATAATCTCCTATGATCAAGAAGAATATCAATCCTAACTAATACAATCATATCTAAATAGATTATTTGATTTTATCTAATTTGTAACACCCTCCCTCAAGTTGGAGCATAGATATTAATCATGCTTAACTTGTTACAAATATAATTCACCTGAGCTCCAATTAGAGTCTTCGCGATATATTTAATTAATTTTTTATATGCGATATATGATCACCTATATGTTAATTTTATGAACCTGCAACACACAACTTTACCATACACCTGTCATTTGATAAAGACATTAAAGAAACAATATGTCAAGCCACAAGTTATATGGAACAGATGGATCTTTCAATACATTGCAACTACTTTTGTAAATAAATAATTAACAGCAAGCAATTTTCAGCTTAATCTAGGATGAGCAGAAAAACTACTAAAACACTTACCAAGGTGCAAAAAACTCAACAATCCAAAGTTCTTTACTTTTGAGCACTAGCTCATCAAAGTTGCGAGAGTTCAATTCTACAGATGCATTAGGTTCAGATTTCTCGCTGGAACCACTGGCTGATTTTCCACTCAAACGGTCTTTCAAGAGTGACTTTACCTGTAAAATGGCATGGTTCGATCATATGCAAGATAAAATGAATGTGTGTGTGCGTGTGTGCGTGTTTTGTGTATCAAATTACTCCTGAAACCAATAACCCATATCAGACCTGCTGGAGTGTAAATTCCGCAATAGGTTTTACATCCCTAGCTCCTTGGTAATCTGCTGGAGGCTTTCCGGGGACAAACACCTTTATAGTTGGAAAACCCCTGATACCATATTCCTGCTCCGTAATAACACTTTGTCAATCAAACCACCAACACCAAGAATATTAAAAGATTGGATTTGGAATAATGACGCTGTTTAGTTCTGAGTTGAACCTGAGCAAGAGACTTGTGGGCATCAGCATCAAGAGCTGCAACAGTTGCAACACCTTTCAAAACAGTAGCTGCTTTCTCCCATGTTGGAGTGAGAGCTTGACAATGTCCACACCAAGGAGCAAAGAACTCAACCAAAACTACTCCATTCGAGTTTAACACCTATATCATTGATTAAGTTTCAAAATTTGCAGAAGGCAAAATGAAACTGATCATGTACTTGTACTAGTACCAGTAGACCGCCCATGTATTGGATCATTGAATATAGGAATTGAATAAGACCATAACCTAATGGAAATGGATAAGATGTAGAAATCTGAAGTATTATTATACCTTGGACTTGAAGTTGGAGGGAGTGAGTTGGAGTACAGGCGATGATGGCCCGTAAAGTGCGAAACTCAGATTCCAACCGAACATCATCATCAAAACACCTACCAACAATGTCACCCATTCTGATCGTCTCATGTCTTCTCTCTTTTTTTCCCAGAAAGTTCTATCCCTCTCTTTCAATTTTCCTGCCCAAACGCCAAGCGAGATGAATAACACTTCGCTGCGAGCAGCCTACGTGTTCCCTCCAATAGAACCACGACACGTAAGGCATTGAGTTTTAAATCTGCTTCTTATAAACATTTCACGATTGCCGAAAATTAATTTAAAAGAGATGTGAAAAACAAAAGCCTTGTTCTCTAATTTCGACGCTTAAATCATGCCGAAATACGTCAAATTTCATATTCCAATCATATTTTATTAAATTTTATTTATATATTTATATAAAATTTACATAAACGTGTTAATAAAATTTAATAGAACATGATAGGAATACTATAATTAAAACAAGAAATCTGATTCTTGCTGAAAAACCTTTTCAACTTAACTTTATTTTCCCTAATTTTAATTGTTTGAGAGTATAATTAGGTAAATTGGGAAGATCAAATAAGTGTATATGTTGGAAAATCTCATGCGAATATTTTTCATTCAATTTTGTAAAAGTTAAAATTATTTTAAATTATATAATATAATCAATGAATATACAAAATAAAGTATAAATTTGAATTTGTGCATATTATTTACACACATTAAGCATAAATGTGAGATTTTGAGCTCAGGAGAAAATACATTATTATATTGTACCATTTTATTCTTTGTTGTGTGTTTATCATATATAGTTGGATGATTCTAGAACTTGCTTTTATTATTCTTGTTTAGATCATATTGTTAGGCTAGAGGTATCAAAATGATAAAGACATTTAGATTTAACTAATTATTTTGGCCTATTTTTCTTTGATTATTATCTACCTTGTTTTATCCTCAGGAATAACTAATTTTGAGATTTAGCCTTTTCTTTAATTGATGATAGCCACGATGATAGCCCATTCCCTTTTTTTTCTAAGACTTTTCATCTATTTTTTAAACCCCGAAGGATTGTATTTTCTTGATTGTGTAAAACTTAGATTATATTGAAAAATTACTTTAAAGAGAAGGTCCATTGTGCTCACAATTGTTGGTGTATAATAATTATTATATTTATTTCTTTTTAAGTGCATTGTTGTTACAATCTTAGGTGCTCGCACAAGTCTCTTAAAGTTCAAGGTTAAAAAAAATAAAAAAGTTTGGAGAGTGAGAATAATTATTGTTGTGCTAGCTTAAATCTTTATTTGAAGGACCTATGTTATAAAGAACCAATTTTTTTGTAGTCTTGTTTATGTAAATTTCCTTCACATTGTTACCATTTGACTATCCTTTCCATACCTTTACCCAAACCTTATTACATCCTAATTAAAAGACATTTTAATTTTTGCTTCCAGTTAAGTTATTCAGGGTGGAGATGTGATTTTATTTCAAACTTATGGATCAGATTCTTTTTATGTATTGATTTGATGAGTTTCATTGCACCCCTAAAACACTTTGAGTGAATTAAGTAAATCCTTTGTTAAGGTGTGAAATTTTATGCATTTGATTTTAGAAAGATTGTCAATTTGATTATTATTGATAATGGTTTATGGAATTTTGTTCTAGGACTTCTAGATTCTAATTATATGCTGATTTGATTCATAAGATATGATAACTTGGGGTGTGGATGGATAGGTTAAGAATGAATAAGGATAGATGTTTCTAATTTTTATTATTTAGATTATGAATTACTTGAGGAGAAGAAAATGCATAAATGTGGGGAAGTTTGAAAAGGCTTAATTGACTATATTTGTAATCCTATATTTCATGCATTTTGTATGTTCATTTAATAGTATTTACTTTTTTGGTACTTAATTCATTCTTAGTATATTTTATATCTTAATTACCTTTGTGGATCGAAAGGAAAAGAAATTGGGTGAAATCAAGAAAGAAAAATATAGAATTAAAGCTACTTTGGAAGGACACACCTGCATCAGTGAAGGACATGCTCATGGAATTTGGTTCGTGAGAAAAAAGTTAGATAGGGCATTGGTCAATTATAAATGGTTTATGAAGTTTAAGCATAGTAGAGCTTAATTTAATAACTCTCTAAGTTTTGATCATTCTCTAATTAAGATTCTTAATCTCTTTAAGGAACATATGAGAGCTTTCCCATTTAGGTTCTTCAACTTCTTGAGAAATGCTAACGATTTCTATGAGGCATTAAAAGAGGGTTTTAGCTTAGATGTTCCAACTCATAAGAATTAAGAAGGAGCTTAAAAGGCTAAAGTTAAGTATATAGTTAGACATTGAATTAACACTTAAGACAACTAGACAAAATCTTATATAAAGATAGAGAGACATATATTGTAACACCCCACTCCCGTGTGACCGAGAGCTTAAACAGTAAACAGTAGGCAGTAGACGCGTCTAGGGAGTAGGACTCCCTTCGAGCTCGAGACTCTTTTTCAGTATCAGTGGCGACTCTGATCACAACTGTTATTATCCGTTCATGCATTTGTATATGAGATGCATATGCCCAATGTATCACAGTCAATATGAAACACTCTGTCACAGTAGAGGCAACGCAATGAAGCACAGTAATAGCAAGCACATTTGACAATTAGCACATAAAGGACACTTCTATGTCAAATCTCCCAATTCATCGGACCATCCGCGTCCGGAACCCAGTCATAAACAAACACAATCACTAATCCCACCATTATTCCCCACATTAGATATACAATAATTGAAAGAACCATCTAGGTTACTCACCTCTAACTTCCGAGCTAATGCCGGGATAACCAAATGAGGAAAATAAGGACATTCTATCTAAGTCATCCAAAAATCTTCCAACTGACCGACCTTTGCGCCATGGCTTCACTTCAATCACACTCTATACGGTAGTGGAGCCACTCACAAGCTAAAGTCACCTATCGATCCTGAAAAACAATGATGCAATTTTGCTGAGTTTTGCGAACTCAATGAGGAAAAAGTTGGTTTCAAATTATTATGAATTTTCTCTTGATGCTTTAAAGCAAATAATGTTGCGATGCCATGTAGAGTTTTGTAGTGTTCGATCGTAACGTGCCTTTATCGTATGATATGTATCAGAATAACCTCCGGGTGTTCCGATGCGTACTCTGCGGTATGGGGGCGTTACATATATGATAGTCCAACTGATGTATCAAAGAGGTTGAAGGAGAAGTAAGTTATGAGAGATCATTACAAGGCTTTGGAAGTTGATAGTTTAGAAGTTAAGGGTGTTATGGCTCAAAGAAGGAGACAACAACTCCAAATGCTTTTATAGATCCCTTCTTGCTTAAAGGAATCACAATAAAATTTCAAGCGTAAGAGATGATGATGGTATGGTTTTTTGGGGTCAAAATGAACTCCTATCTCATGCATAGATTATTATCAAAGCATCTTGGAGTCCTTAGCTAGGTGTGCTTCCTTTGATTTATCTATTAGCACCATTGTTCCTAGGGTTTAGGTCATCTTAGAGGAAATCGAAAGTTTTTTTCATTTTTTATCAGAAATCTTACGATTATATTAAAACCTATGTTTGTGAAGTTGTTTTAGAATTCTTCTCTAGTTCAAGGATGTTGTTAGCTTAGAACAAAAATTATTTATGTTTGGTTTCAAATACTCGTAATCCTTATTCCTTGAAAGATTGTAGGTCAACCTCTTATTGTAACACCTTTTACAAGATAATTTCCAAGCTATTTGCTTCAAAGAATTAAGCACATTATGTCATCTTTTATGAGTTCTTTATAAATAAACTTCAATTAGGGAAGAAGTATAGGGGATAAAATCATGCTTGTCAAAGAATTATTAAAAAAAAACTACCCTATGGAAGGATCCGGTAAGAATTGTGCTTTAAAGGTTGATCTTCGTAAAGCATTTAATAATATAGATTAGGGCTTTATTCTCTATTCTCTAGAAGCTCTTAGCTTTCCAACTATATTCATCTTTTGGCTAAACCAACACATCTCCACTACTTCCTTTAGGATGCTTATCTGTAAAGAAGGTTTAAACATTTTCAAGGGATTTAGAGGAATTAGAAAAAAGGATCCTTTATCCCCTTACTAGTTTAATATTTATGTCGAAAGTCCTCTCCATAGTCATTCTTTATAATATAAGTATAGAGAATGGATTCAAATTTCACAAGAAATGTGAATAACTACATATTATTTAGCTAGCATTTACAAATGACCTTTTGATATTCTTTAGAGCTAATTCAAGTTCTATTACCTAACTTATAAAGTTTATTAATGAATTCAGCAATCTCTTATGCCTATGCATTAACAGAGATAAAAGTTTCCTAATGATCTCAGTTGTTGCTTCCTATTCATCTCACAAACTTCTAAGAATATTAGGTCTGGTGCTTATTATCCACCTTTTACCTATTTAGGTGTCCATATTACCTCAAAGAGGATCTCATAAATAGGCTTTCAAGTCCTTTATGATGTTATAAGAAAAAGACTTGGGAATTAAACTAACAATTGCTTTTCTTTTACAGGCAAATTGCAATTAATCATCTTTGTGCTTAGCAATTTGTATGCTTATTAGTCATCTCAATTATTCTCTCTAAAAAGATGTTTATGGATATTGAAAATCTATTTAGAAACTTCTTCCAAATGGGTGATGGAAATACTAAACTATATGCCAAGGTAAGTTAGATAGACATATGTCTACCAAGGCAAGAAGGGGGATTAAGTATACAATATATCAAGTTAATGAATAAGTTAATTATGGAAAAGAGACTTTGGAGAATTATCAATAATAAAGAGTCTTTTTGGTTTAAAAGGGTCTATGAACATTATTTGAGAAATAGGAACCTATAGATTATCAAGCTTAGAAAGGATACGTTTTATAGCATACTTCAAATTATGAAGCTCAAGGAAACCATGTAGCCTTTGATTCAAATTAGGTTTAACAATAAGAATAATATTTGGCTATGGACTAATAATTAAAGTGCTCTTTCCCTTTATGCTTTCATCCTAACTTGTTGGGCCCCGATTCGTCATAAGCATGTTTAAATTATTTTGAGGTTTAATTCGAAAATTTTACTTGTGGTTGGAATAAATTGAGGAATTATTGTTTAGG